>JAKSZP010011916.1:0-207989 GCA_022478985.1 Massospora cicadina
CTTGTTCTGTTGCTTCCCTCCCAGCTCTGGGGTATCACGTTTGGCATGTTCCAACATTTCCATTTCTCTTCACTAGTCACTTTCTCACAGGGATCAGCATCCACTCAAAACCAAGTTTTTAAGTAAGTCTAGCCCTTGCTAGGATCCAATCTCACATAGATTTGAATGGGTTGTTTACTCCTAATGCGATCCATACTCCCTCCATCTAGAGGTGTCATAGGCGTCATTATTCCTAAATCAAAGAGAATTAATAAAAGTTAAAAAAACTATAAAAATATGTCTTTTTTATATGAAGTTTTAATATTTTTTTTCATTGATCCATTGCTTTAAATACTTAGCATGGACTCAATTTACTATTCTTTCATCAAGAGGTTCACGATGGAGTAGGCCTCCAATGCCATCTTTGTGATAATCTAAAACGTACCCAACCACAACACATACAACTTGTTTCTTCTCCAAAAACCATTTATATCGAAATAGGCAACTCTTTCACCTATTTGGTATTCTGATAAGGCCAATCAGTTCTTATCATCTGTAATTTTCACTCAAATCCCTTTCTCAATTGTCTATTGAATGCTTACAATTGCATTTAAATCATAATAAGCAAAAAATGGTTCAGGTACTACATGGCACTCATCCACAATGTTAGTTCCAGCACCAAATATAAAATTGGATGCAACGCGGCCTTCCTTCCATATAGCAACTCAAAACGACGTTTTTTCTGCAGCTGTATGATGATTGATATTGTAGGTGAACATCACTGACTAAGGTACATTACACACATGGAAGTTCTTCCTGCGACCAGCTTCCTTAGCATCATGGCCAGCGTCCCATTGACTTGTTCTACCTTTCCGTTTGTCTCCATCCAGTAGGGTACAGACATGACTCCCCAGGTCCCCATTATTTCATTTGATCATGGGATCACAAGAGATGTTAGATTTTTCCCATTTTCACTCTTCATGACCTGCAGGCATCCATGTTGTTATACTACTTGATCTAGGATGAGCTTCGCAGTGCTGGTAGCATCTAATTTTTCCAGGGCCTTTGTCTCAACACATCTCATCAGATGATCAATTACAACTATGATGTACTTGACTTACCCTGTTCTCATCATCAGCAGTCCCATCACGTCAATGGACACCGTATGCCAGACAAATCCAGGGCGGACCAGTCATAATGCAGTCATATTCCTTATGTGGCTTGTGCAACTGGAACTCCAAACAGCAAACCAGAAAGTCCTTGACATTGTAGTTGATAGACTCCCAGTAGTACTGGAAAATATGGTTGGTCGTTTTTCTCAGGCCTCTATTCCTGACAACCTTATGAGCAGCTTGAACGATAGCTGATCTTCTAAAAAGCTTTGGGAATAGTAAATCCTTTCCATTAATCATCTTGAAAACTTGTCCATCCATGGTCTCAGTGTTTTCCATCACTTTTTGAAGTGCATCTTGGATTTCTCAGGGCTCATTCTCAATTTCTCCGTCGACCATTCTCTATGGAATAACTCATCCACCTGCTGGTATACCATCTAGACCATTGGTAACTGTGATAAGCCATCCGCGTTCTGGTGAGAAGCCCCCACTAAGTGAATTATCTCTTAATCGTAAGCCTGCGCCTTTAATGCCCATCAGGCCAGTCATCCTTCTGATTCTCGCAAATTGTGAATCCAACGCAATGAGGAGTGGTCCATCACCACTTTGAAGTGCATTCTGTGGATGTACACCCAAAACTGTTTACAGGCATAAATGACCGTAAGGCATTCACGCTCAGTTACAGTGTAATTCATCTCAGCAGCTGAGAGTGTCGCGCACACATATGCCATTGGATGTTCATCCCCAAGCTCATCTACTTGGCTCAATATGGCGCAGATCACTGTCAATGTAGCATTGGTTTGTACTATAAATTCTTAATTAAAATTTATTATTTCAAAAATCAGAGAATCTATTAAGTACTGGTGTAACTCATCGAAGGATTTCTAATCTTCCTCATTCCAAATGAATCCTTTCTTCATATCCTTCAACAAATGGAAGAGGGGCTTGACAATTCTTGCAAAATCTGAATGAATCTTCTTAAGTATCTGACCATTCCAAGGAACACTTAGATATCTCAGACACTCTTCAGCACAGCCATTTTCTCAATGGCTTCGATTTTCTGGGCTTGCAGCTGCAGCCTACTAGAGTTGATTACAAATCCCAGATATTCTAACTCTTTCTTGGAGAAGGGACACTTACTCAGCTTAGTCTTCAGGTTGGACGCGGATAGTCTCTTAGACATTTCCTCCAAGTGGTGAAAATGGTCAGTAAACGTCATATTGGACCCATTTATATAGTCCAAGTACACCAAAATGCATGACAACTTCAAGTCATTTAGTATAGCATCCTTGGCCCTCTGGAATGTTGCAGGCGCATTGCACAGACCCTAGGGCATTCTCATCAGTTGATATAGCTTCTGCATGGTAATAATCGCACATTTTTCTTGGTCCTCACTTGGAAAATCGATTTGTTAGTATTCTAATATTAGATCTATCATGGAGAAAACTTCACTTTGCTTAATCAATCTAGAGCATTGTTAAATCTAGGAAGGGGAAACAAATCCTTCTTCATAATCTTATTCAACTTCTGGTAATTGATCACCACCTGATTAGAGCCATCCTATTTCTTCACATTAAAAGGTTTGGACTTGTCCAGGGACTCAACGACAGAACTAGAAGCCCATGTTTCACTAGTTTGCTGAATTCTTCCTCTACTAACGCTTCAGCCACATTCACCATTGAATCAGTCTCACCCTAATTGACAAATTTCTCCAGTATTGACCTTGTAAATCACATCTCTTGCAATTCCAATCATGGTCGTCCTGGCCAACTACTTCCCAATACTTGTCAAATAATTTGAGAACCTCCTCCTGCTGTCTTCCTGCCAGATCAGTGAGTTGCTCACAATTGACCAATATATTGATACTCTCTGTTACCTCTACTAGTAATCCAATTTCATTGAGGGTCCCAAAATTGTGGAATTTCCTCAATACAGCTATTGTGATTAGGTGAACAAATGTGATGATCTGATTCTTCTAAATCTACATAAGTTTTTCGCTTAGATTACCAGGGAACTCGAATTTCTCCATGGCCCAGCATAATTATTCCAGAAGCCACCCAAGGCTCTACTATGGACTTCTTCCAGGGGCTTCCGACCTCCTCATAAAGCAGTGCTGGTATCTCTAATATTAACCCCATGATGAATATTTTCTGATCCTAAAAGTTTAGTTCTCGCATTCTTGATCTTCAGTGGAATACTCCAAATTTCTAGGTTTTCTATCAGCATTTCTCGTCACTTTTGGTCAACTAGTTGTTATCAAATCAGGAAAATGCCATCATTGTATATCAGGTTGATGAAGTTATTTCTTCTACTTAGGGGAACTTCCTATCCTTCTGAAAAATTAATGGATACCTCCAACCCAATATGGTCAATGTATTACCCCTAAATATACTTTCACCCTCATATTTTTGTAAAATTCCATCCCAACCATAATATCTTAGTTTTGGTTGACCAAAACTATTGCTGGAGCAGATACCACTAAGAGCTGAATTAAAGTGGTAGAGTGCTATATGCTCCACATGAGATGTGTTATTTGGCTCAGCTATCCCATACTCTTACTTGTGTTCTAAATCGTGTGATATCTTCATCTTTTTCACCACATTGATAAAAACAATATTAATGGGCGCTCCACTATCAACAATTGCCCTCACCCATACTTGTTTCACTAGTATATATATACATAGACTTGGAGTATTGTAAAATAGTATTTACTGAGTGTATAGTAGAATTACTAACCAAATCAGGGTGTGAATTATTTGCGCTGATAAATCAGTTAATGATTCCTTGATCACGCTAAGGGGGATTGACAGGTTTGCCTCCTCTTATCTGACTTTGGTCAATTCTTCTGGATAATTGTGTCTGAATCTTGTCCACCAGCTGTCAGGCATACAGCTGAGCTAAATCCTTGGTTATCTCAGGGTCAATCCCCTTCGCCCTAGATCTTGCTACCACGTTCACATCCAATTTGACTACTTGATACAGCTGATTCTGCGCATCTTCATCCACTAACAGCTCACTGATGTCAATTTTATTGTGCATAATATTGGGAGGAACAGGTTTTTCCGCAGCTCTAAACTGTTCCCCATCTAGGCCGTGATCCCTTTTCCTGACTCCTTTGTGGGTGTAGACTCTTTCACTTGGACCACGTTAATATGATCTTTAGGTTTCTTTCAGTGCACAGCGAAATGTAATTTTCCTCCATACTAATAACATACTTTCTCCTTCTTATTGATCCGTTTAAAGTCATTTAGCTTATTTCCTGGCACAGTTTAGATTTATCATCTCCTTAGCGCCATCAGTCCCCTTCATGGGTTCAAATTTTGTACTAGATTTGATTTAAAACTTCTATTTGGGGCAATTTAAGGTAGCTCACATATTTTCAAATTGTACACCATCTGAGAGGTGGTAATTTTCATCATAAACACGGAAGACATCATTTGATGCAAATTGTGGTAGGTCTGAAGGGCTACTTGTAGTGCAATTCGGGCATCAAAATCATCCAGCATTTTTGCTCCAACCAAGCTTTGTAATTCCTGGTAGAAACAATTGGCAAAACTTGATAAGGATTCATCTTTATGGAATTGAATGCCCATAAAATCTTGCTTGCACTTTGACATGTTCGTGGGGCTTCCAAATTCATTCATAATGGCCGCCTTGGCCTCTGCATATGACCAGCTGTCCCCCTCTAGATGAGGCAATGCTAGATTTTGAAATCAGTATCTAGGCAATTCATCACTGTCAAAGCCTTTCGACAGTCACCATATCTGTGCATTGTCATATCAAGAAATTGAAAAAAGCAGGGGCGTTATCTCAATGGAAACTCAGCAATTTTGGTGCCGCTTTGCATTCCTCCAAGGTTTCTCTAGCCAGCTCTCTTGGTTTGGCTACTCGTCTCACTTGGGGAGTAATTAGGCGTCATCTCCAAAATAGCTGTGAAAGCAGTTGGCATGTTTTTTGGGGTAGTCATCTTTCCAACTGGAATCCTTGGAGTTCTTTCTTTGGCGTTGGTTGATGCATATGGTTCACATTCACATTTTTAATTCTTTAGCTCCTTGACCTGCTTAATCAGCCAATCTTTATCTGCGCTGAATGCTCTTAGAAAAATGCGATCCACTTCATGCTTCATTTTAGAAATAAGACTTCTCAAACTAAATCCCCTATTTTTCTCTTCAATGACTTTATTTTCCAAGTAACTCATTTCCAAAACTAGCAACGTCCTTGGCACCTTCCTCAATCTTGGTGACTCTCTCCTCCAAGGCAGCGAATTTTTGATGATCACAAAGTTTAGTTCATTCTGTTTAACAGTTGCCAACTCCGTCCAAAGTTTTCTTATATCTTCCTTACATGACATTGCGTCCTAGTATCTTATACTCAACTATACCCTGTAGTGAGCACCAATTGGTAAAATTTTATAGAAATTTAATTTCTCAGATAGTAACCCCAAAATTAATTAACTGCACAGATTTGTTGTTGTGCAATTCTCCACATTGTCTGATAGTAAGGTGTATTTAGTTGATGATAGTATGGATACTATTATCCGTAAATAGATAAAGTACTAGTAAAGGGTCCAACGCTTGCCCAGTATTTCCTCTCAAAATACTCAGGATGTCCTCAATAGGGATTCATTCCCTTATACCGCTTAACTCAATCCATTTTCAGATCCTTGTTTATGGTTTCTCTCTGATGACATAGTTGGCAGCAATCCCCAATTCAATTCAACTTCTCTTATCTGGATCCACGCTCAATCCTTACTCCTTATCTTAAAGAGTCTTCAAATTATAACACACAGCAAAAATTTTCTCAAGAAATAATAGAATCTGAATTGGATTCTGGTAAAGTATATTATGATATTACTCGGGTAATTAGTGTTTTTATTAAGTGAATTCTTAGGGGAATTTATAGTAGAAATTTGGCACCCAACGCTCAGTTTGCATCTCATTGATTTACGGCAGATGTTTCTGTTGATCCACCCATCCTCGTCTCAGCAGCGATGTCCTTTCCCACCCTGGCTAGGATAACATAATTGGATATCCTCAATACCTAAAATGGAAAAGGTCTGAAAACGTATACTTTACGATTTCCTCTTGATCCCAGCAATCAACCATATTTATCACCCTGCTTAGGTAATGGGACTTGTTACCCATCAAAGCAGGTCACAAACCAGCTGATTGATTCACTAAGTGCAGGTGGCATCTTACGCCTTGCAACTTGATCATTAAATTCCCAATCAGTTGTGTGTTGAAACCCATCTGATCCCAACTGGTACAACTGATAGCTAATCAATTATCAGACGCCCCTATTTCGTCAGTAACTCTATCCAAAAAGATCTTAAGCATTTACCTAAATCGATCCCAAATGGATCTGACACAGGCAAATAACCTAAAATCCCCCAAACATTGTTACCCCAAAATCAGGGTCAACTGAATCTTATTAAATCACTATAAGAAATCATCTCCCTAGTGACCCCTGGTAATCTAGTTAGTTTATGAATATAGGCAAAAATCCCAACAGTAAGAGCGAATGCTGACCTGAAATTCATACACATTCTCTCCTGCCTAAGTCGCATGGCCCAAAAAGTAATAGTTGCACATATGGACACCCTTGGTACGTGGGTGGAGGTTAAGTAAGCGCTTATTGACAAGTTTTGGCACAAAAAAGAGTCTTGAAAAAGGAAAAGCAGGCATTTATGCGCATCAGAATGAAGTAGGAAAATCAGCTGCCGCCTTTACTGAAAAGTTCTATATCAAAGCTCATAAGCTGTTAGTCTATAAAATGTTAACTTTTGAGACGCCATTACAGCTATCATGACTAAGTTGGCTTCTCATCCTTCTTTGTCAATGCACATTACCTCAGTGACACGAAAAACTCAAAATGTTCATGACATCAAAGGAGGCCTTACTAGATGTACCCAATTTACATAAACTTGAGACTCCCTGCAAAATTGCTTAAAGACCCCAAGTCTTGACCATTGAGGACCCAAGGCCGAAGCAAATTGAGCTCCCAAAGTGCACCTATTGTAGATAGGTTGGGCATGTTGACTCTTTGTGTCATAAGAAGAGAGCCAGACTGGATAGAAGGGAAAAGATTTGTTGGTGTAGGGACAAGAACCCTTTTGCCAACGATTCTAATGTGCCTGAATCTCCTCCTCTTCTATTACTTATATAACTTACATATATAATTCCTCCAAAGAAGAATCTTATGTGGGTTCTGAAAAATTCTATTATGTCTAGGAGCACCAGCTGAAGTTGAATTTCCTAATTGGTTGAATGCTGAAGGAGTAGATGACGCCATGGTACTTAATGGAACCTACCTTAGTCCATTTCTGAGGTGCCATCTGGTTATCAGTAATGCTAGTGATGCTGACCAGTTAGTACTTTGTTGATCCGACCAATTCATCATGTTTAAACTAAAATTATCAAGAAAATATATCACAAAAAAGATTAAAAACACAACTCCATTTTCCATCTCAAGGAGGTCTTGACTCCATAAATAATTTAGATAGAACTATAACCAAGATAGAAGCTTTCTCCATAAATTTAAGGGCCTTATCATTAATAACACTGGTTCCTCAACCAATGTCATATCCTCTAAGATTATCAAAACTAAGCTGGCGCCTGACTTGGAATATTCCCAAGAGTGTGTGTTGAATTTGGGGGTCTGCTTCAGAGGGCTGGTTCTTCTTCAAGGGTGGGATGTGGTTTCGAGCATCTATTGTGTGAGGACAATAGACAGGATGGTGAATTTAAAATTTATAATATAGCTTCTTGGTAATACTCCAATCATATACCCTGTCATTTCACTTGGATGATGTCACACTGCCCCAATCCTACTCATCCAAAGTGAATATTGACTAATACAAAATGAAGTGCCAACGCAAAAAGTTTATAAGATAAATTATAAACTCGTCCAGTAGAGGAAAAATATATTTTATTAGTGTTAACTTAAGGGTTATTTATAGGGTTTGATGTTCACCACATCTTACTCATGACGTCTTATTTTCAGTGGCACTTGGCCACATAGAAAGTTTGTAAGAACATCTATGATTACTTCGACTCAGAGCATCATGCTCAGTCTCAGGGTCAGTGTAAACACAATCATCATTCTTGAGATGGCGTTTCATGTGCATCTTCAAAAAAGCTGAACTGATTCACTTTCACATGCAATTGGCAGCACATACCAAGGCGATTCATATCACTAATTAGTAATTAATTTGATCTAAAACTTGACTGACATTTAAAAACTTAATTTTGACATAGACCAACAAAGCCCACGTGCCCAAGTCATTAAGTTAAGACTTAATCTAAGTTTGACCTAACCATCAAAGCCCTTGAGTTCATGTCATCATAGTCAAATATAAAAAAGTGAAATTGCTAGGCCGCGGATTCTAAGCTTTGCATAAGCTTAGAATATACCTGGTCCATAGTCGCTGATATCTGATATGATCCATAATAAGTTTTTAAACATGCTAACCTTATTATGTCCCTATCAAATATCCAACAATTAGGTCTAGTCAATTACTCAACAGTGTGGAACTGTGGTCTGACTAGTATGTGCACTATTGGGTCTTACTACTTCTTACCCATCTAAATTAGGATCTTATCCTTACCGCTGGCGCATCAAGTCTTTCACTTGTGTGCTGGCTCTCATCACTTTCGCTGAGCATCATCTTGCTCAATACATTGAGGCGATGGACACCTATGACCTCATAAATGAAGAAAACCCTCAATTATAACTCCTTATGCCTCATGTCGCTGATACTCCTACCCTGATGCTGTCCAACATGGTCCGCCAACTAAAGAGGCGCCAGAAAAAAGTTTCCCTAAAGCTTCCTCACCTTCTGATATAGCTTTCTAGGCTGTTACTGAGGTGCCATATTAGTACCTTTTTTTAAATAGTCCCTTTGTTTGGATCATTTGCAAATAAAGATGCGTGGCGCTCCCCCTCTTAAGTTAGGCACCACTAGTGCTAAAAGAGGAATCAAATCCTTATGGCACCTGCTATGGCTTTGGACAAAAATAATTTATTTATTCTTATTGCACTCAGTTTATGCTTGATTATGAAGGAATCATGCCATGAAACAGAGCTTTATCTCCCTGCTCAGTTTTGAGTTTCCACTGGTATAAACAACAAATATCTAGCAAGAAAGTATATTCTTGCATGGTTGTGTATTTTCTTCTACATTATCTTTACATTACACGCTATTCATCAAAATAAAAAGAAATTGCTTGATTTGGTGGATGCTTTAGAGGGCATTTATTTTTATGCTTCAGAAGAAATAATGATAAAACCTGGTAAACAATTGGTTGATACTAAAATTCCCTTGAAAATCTCCAGACACTGATTATTATACATAACAAGCATTAATGGGCACTAGTACATTAGAGCCTTGAGTAATGCCTGTCAAACTGAATAATGCCTACCAACGACCTAGTAATATTCTATTGGAAAATAGTACTAACAAGGATATTATCATGTAGAAACATCAAGTTATATATGAAAATGCCTGCTGGTTTCAATTGAGGATAATGAGAACTTTATTTTATTGGTATTATGTTAAACATGGGCCTCCTTACTGGAAAATTGTTATGTACTTTTCTAAGGTTCATATTTTAGATGAACTAACTCCTGAAGAGCTTGAAAATTTCATTCCTTAATAGATGCCTACAGTGATATTATATTTTTACAATTTGATACCAACTATGGGCACATCTAGGATTTGAGTTTCACGAATGATGTTAGTGATGCTAGTCCAATCCATTTCAAATCTCATCACAAATCAAAGGTCAAAAAGCAACAAATGAGGACAGAGTTTAAACATTTACTAGGTGCTAGATTACTATTACCTTCACAAAGCCCTTGGTTGTCCTCAATCTTGCTTATCAAAATGAAGTATGGAGGCCATTAGGTAATGGGAATACCAAAAGCTGAACAACCTCATGAAGAAAGATATTTATCCTATCCCTCACATTAATGACACTCCTGTTTAGCTCTCTGTTCCTAAATTATTTTTTACTATGGACTTTGGCCAGAAGATATTTTCAAAGAACATTTCTCCACAGGTTTAGGAAACTTTGCACTCATTTGCAGTAAAGGCTCATTTAAATCCACGTGACTAACTCAAGGGTTGTGCAATGCGCCCACATCATTCCAACAAGTAAAGAATCACATCTTATAAGATTTAAGCTAAGTTATGTGATTAACTATCTTGATGACATCACAGTTTTTATAAAAATTCTTAAAGAAAATCTTTGACATTGATGATGCTGTGACTGGTTCAGAAGATTATTCCTCGCCAGTAGAATGACTAAATTTAGTTATTAATCTGGTGGAGGTACTGGTGACCACCCACTGTGGATAGGTGTTATGAGCCCTTCTTTAGATTTGGGCGAGCAAAAAAAATTTTACCAATATTATGATGGCATCATGCAAAATAATTTTCGTCCTGCCAAGTCAGAAGATTTAATTTATGAAGACAATGATGCCACCAAAGTTCACTATGAAAATTGATCCCCTTATATACCTTTTGGGGGCTAGAATAATTTACATTCCGCAAATAATGCTATGATGAGCAAACTGATTTACACCAACAAGAGCTTCCAAGGAAAAAATTGTAAATAATATTGAATTTAGCAATCCTCCAATTTTAAGTTTCATTTTATAACCACAATGTGAGGCGCATCTTAGGAAAGCCAACAATTTAACCTGAAGTCAAGAAGAGGATTACCAAATTTGATAATTATCCAATATTACAAGTGGATAAAATGGCCCAAAACCCAGAAGTGGAGACTAGTGGAAGGGCCCCTGAACATCCAGGCTCAGAAATAACCACCATAAGACAGAGTTCATGGATACAAGAATTAGCCCAAATGGATGAAGCTACAAAAGCAGCAGTCTGAAGACATTTGACTAAAGGGGATCTTGAAAATCCCATATATTGAAACCCATATTCTCAAATATTAAATACCCTAAGACTTTAATTTTTTGAAGTTTTACTTGAAGGATATAAAACTTTCCTTTTCATCCTAATAAAATCTTTTCCATATAATCTCAAGTTTTTCTTTTACTTGCAATTTTATTTTTTAAGTGAGCCAATTGCCAGTAACCAGTCTGGGATTAACCATATATATAATTCAGAAACTAGTCTATGATCTGCTCTTTTTGAATCAAGACACTCTCTATTGTGAATACCTTGGAGCTGAGCTGTTAAGGCCAAGGTTGAATTGGCTCCTGTTGAGTCACGAGGACCAACTTACATTGAATAGGTATGTTAGAAATTTACCTGAGATAACAGATTCTAAAAAAGAACAGGTCTTGATATATCAGTTTAATAAGATTATTAGAAATTTGCTGGAGATATTTATTTCTGATTTAGATTGGTGATTGACCCTTTGGAGTTATTGGCCTCATCTGACTGTAGGGACTAAGCATTCTGAAGGGGCTGAGCCCTTAACAAGAAGGTCAGTCCCATCTAATAAGAATTTTATCAGTCTTTCAATCAAAAATATATTAGTACTAATCAGCAATATTGGTCCTTTAAAAGAAAAGATCTTACATCGTTTGAAGCACAAAGATCCTTACAAAGACCTACTAAAACCACTCCTCTAAATATATCTTATTTTAATAAAGACACCACTTATTTTGTCTTGCAAAGTTATATTTTGGTCCTTAAAATGAAGATCATTAATCCAATTAGAATTCATTATTGCAATGAAACTAATAATATTATTGCCTTAGTTACTATTTGTTATAGCCACAAAATTAATAACTTTTTAGCTTCGTTGCACCTGCATATTTAGATTTCTTGTGGAATTCTAATACTGGTGCTTTCTGACTGGTATGCTTCCAAGGCTACCTGGTGAAAACATATTTTCATGTCAAAGAGTACTTCTAGTAAAGATAATCTATCATGGAAACTAGGTAGGTTAAGCTGGAGCCTTCTTGTGGCATGAACAAGGAAGCCTGTTGAAACATTGGTGGGTAGCCAACACCAGAACCCAGAGAGGCGCCTTGAAAGTGTCCTGTAGGGGCCTGAAAGAGATGTGGGATGGAAGCTGATGACTGTGATCCAACCTGGTTTTGTGAGAGCTTACACTCTCAGTTGGGGGGAATATGGCCATGAAGGGGGAGGCAAGAGTCAGGCCTATCATCTGTCACACTACTTTCCTACAAGGTGGGTCACTGCAAAAGCAGGTCTCAGCAGCAAGGGTAGTGCAATTATGATTGACTGGTCTTTAGCCCATCTGTCTACAATAATCACCTCAGTTTTATAAGATGGCCTGAAACCTGGATTGCAGCCAGTATCTTACATGGTCTTACACTGGTACAGAAAAAGGTGAGAGCAACCATGTTATAGATTGATGGACTAACCAAAAAAAGGCTGCAATGATTCCCACTCAAAAAGGGCCTGGAGAGCAAACTTCGTCATAAAGCCAAACCAGAAAGACCAACTCCATTAACAAATCAACAGCGGGGGTGGTCTCTGCTGCACAGAAGGCTCCAGTCTTCTTTTCAGCAGTGGCTTCTAAGAAATTTATGAGTATAACCAAGCTTTTAAAAGTGGGAACTCTGGACCCTCAAAAGAGTTGACGGCAAACATGATGGAAAGCCTCAAGAGGGTTTAAGATGTGAAAGTGAAGACTGGGTGGTCCAAGGAGATGCTCATGGTCCACATGATTGAGGTGTGGGTTATCCCTACTCCATTTTTCACCTTTAGCTCCTGGGTTCAAACTTATGACTTTCCAGTCTAAGCTTCAAAAGGAACATGTTTTGACTGCTGGTTTCAGCATAAATTTTGAGCAGGCCTATGTCTTGACATCAACATAGAGATCAAAAGTTTAATTCTGTTGGATGTATCACCTGTTGTCACTAGAGAGGCCATGTTGTCTCAGCTGAAAGACTTTGGCAGATCGATCACATTTATTAATAACAAGCTGGTAAAGAACCTGAAAAAGAAGGACGGTAACTTGAAAAAGCTCACCGTAGGATCTGGGGACTGGGTTTTGAAAGTTGAACTTTCAAAGTCATATGGGGAGTTGCCTTGTTCAGTCACTGTGGGGACCTGGAGTGTCTCTGTGGTACCGATGAACAGTTGCTTATTGTGTGGTGAGAAGGGGCACGTCATAGCCAAAGGTCCAAAGGATTAACCTCCTGCAGCAGTGCCAAACCTACCGGGCCTAGCGTGAGGGGTCAATAATGGTACCCTCAGGTAAAGAGAGATTAGCTCTCCATAAGGCGTTGGAGAAGCTAACTGAGTTGTCAGCCAAGGCAAAGCCGATGATGGCGGCTGGAAAAGATAATTCAAGCAGTGCTCAAGGTTCTGAGAGGTGCCAGAATGGTCAACAAGGAGTCAAACGTTCCTAGAAGGTGAGAGAAGCTGCTAGACTCTAAATTGAGCTTAGTTTCGCTTTGTCCCAATCCTCAAAGGAAATTTTGAAAATGGCCGCCTACCAAAATGGATGTAATTCTACCTATCACTTGATTATGTAAGAGGCGAGCAACCATTAAGGTTGTGGGTGGGACGGAGTGCAAGAGGCCCATAGGGGAAGAGGCGGAGGTGAGGGAGGTGCTGCCTGGTAGCAAAAGTGTGCCAGTGCCTTCTAACCCAATGTCTACAACTGAAGCGGAGGGGTCTGTCAAGGACCCCAACAATGGTAAGATTCCTGCGGCTGTTGTGACCAAGCAGCCAACACCCCAGCCCAGTATAGTACTGGATAGGGGAGTAAGAAACGTGGTCCCGCTAAACAGTTGAGGTGGATGAGAATGGGGACCTCCTGTATCATAACACCAAAGCCTCTTCAATTTCTAACCTATGATCTGGTTTGAATTTGCTAAAGAATGGATTCTGAATGTCCTCAGGCAGCAGCAGCGAGTGATTCTCCAATTGCAATAACATGGGATTGATATCGGCTTCCTCACTGAGACTAACTCCAAACCTGGGTTGGAAGAGCTTGGCTTGACAGTCTCCTCTGAAGCAATCATTTTACTCTCACTTGGTGAATAAACCAAACTCATACTCGCCCTATTGGGTGAGAAAGAGGAGAGGGAAAAACCAAAGAGAGGTATTTTGGTCTGGTGGGCGGACAAGATCAAGGTGTTGGATAAAAGGGTATTGGTTTCTTGAAGAGCAGTAGCAGAAATGTCACTGTTTGGAGAGGAAACAATTTGGTTTTTCTGGAATTTACGCGCCCCATTTTGGGTCTGAAAGGAAGGCCTTGTTCCAGAAGGTTGGCCTGAAGATCCAGGAGGAAGGAATAGGGGGTTGAGAGGGTTACGGGGTGACATGAACTGAGTGTGTTAAAGTGATGACAGGGCTGGGGCTTCAGAAACTGGGGTTCTTAACATGGAGCCCACGAGTTGGCTGGTTTAATTCTTGCCCTTGGCCTACTGGATATGTGGGTAGTGGCCATGGTGAGGAGGGGAAACTGGGTGGACTCACGTTCAAGGGGATCATTTCTCCCACATTGACCTAGTGTCAAGGCCCCAGCCTCTACTGAGCCACTGAAAGTTGATCCTTCGGAATCATGATCCAGGTGCTTCAGACCACAGGCTCCTTAAACTGCAGATTAGTGACCCTTGGGTTGTTTCTGCAGTATAAACAATCTGGAGACTAAGCCCTGAACTCCTGAAGTGGAGTCCACTTCAGGAAATCATGGGGAAGAAGGTGAGATGGTTGATAAGCCAGATTTTGAGGAAACCAGATGCGCCAGTAAAATGCTTGTGGATGAAGGCTGATCTCAAGTTGGCTTGTGCAATCTTTGGGAGGCAGCTAGGGCCATGCATTAAAGGCATAAAACCTTAAAGAGTAGCTTTGAGAGTACCTGCAAGCAGGCTGCAGTCATGGGGACATCTACCTACAGAGTTAAAGCTGATTTGTATGTGAAATCGATGTGAGCCTTCAAGTTAGATTGCCTCAAACAAAGAAATCTATGTGGGATGAGGACTCTAACAGTAATGTGGCTCTACTCCCAAGGCAGTAGGGGCATTCAGAACATTGGCAAGGATCTTGTAATTTTGTGAAAAAGAATTGAGGTGAAGGATGAAGCCCGCATGGCTGAGGTGGCCAAATCCTACTATGAGGACCTTTATGGCCCCATGGAAGAATGACATGGAGACATTCAAAGTACTCACAAGTGGACTGAAGGTACTGCCAAAGGAGACTCAGCAGCTATTATGTAGCAAGATTTGCAAGTCAGAGGTGTCAGATGCCATCCACAAAGGAAAGAATGGCAAGGATCCAGGGGAGGATGGGTTGATCCTTAAGCTCTGCAAGTTATTTTGGGCAGAAATGTCTGAGATGCTTTCTGAGCTCTACAATCAAACCTAGTCTTTGATGCAATTGAGCTGGAGTTTATGAAAAGCGTGGTGGTGTTAAATAAGAAGGGCGATCCCTGTCTCATGGGGAATTATCAGCCTTTGACTCTTCAAAACATAATTATAAGGATCTTAATAAAGATCCTAACCAATCGACTAAAAGGGGTTGTTGCAGACGTTGTTGGGAAAGAGCAGAATGGGTCTATCCCATGACGCTCAATTACTGGCAATTTGATGCTGCTTCATTTGATAGAAGAGTGTGCAAGTAAACAGTCTGACCAGAGGGGGTGGCTACTGTTTCTTAATAAAGAGAAGGCGTAAGATTGGGTGAATCATGAGTTCCTCTGAAAAGTGTTAAGTAGGGTTAGAATCAAGGAGCATTTGTTGAAACTGCTTAAGCTATTTACTGGGAAGACTGATTGGTTGTATATCAATGGGGTCCTATCCCGCCCTTTTAATTTATGTAGAAACGTGCGTCAGGGATACCATCTATCTTCCTTGTTGTTTGTTCTTGCAATAGAAACCCTTAAAATGGCTCTCATAAAGTTGGACCGGAGGAAACTTACCATCAATGGCGAGGAGTACTCCCACACAATGTTTCAGTTGATACATGATTTATATTTCATCACAGGAGGAGGAGAAAGTGGTAATGAACATTCTGAAGATGTAACAGAACACAAGCAACGCAAAGGTCAATCTGTCAAAATCTAGGGCTTGGCCCATCAGCAGAATGGTGACGCTGGGTGTGGCACCAAAGAACTCGATCCCCTGGATGGCAACAAGGGAAGAGTTTCTGTACTTCAGGTGTTCCATCCCTGGGCAGGCTTCGCCACACAAAAATTGGCCTACCTTGAAGCAGATCTTATAACGCGGCTTGGAAATAGCAATTTATTAATCTTTATTATCTTGGCAGGGCCATTGTCATAAACAATTTTATTCTTTCAAGACTATGGTAAATTACCAGATTTGTTCCAGCGCTGGCATCTTCCATCAGGAGAATACAGAGTTCAATCATCCAATTCATTTGGTGAGGGCGGGCGTCAAAAACCATTTTCTCTAACTTGTATCAGGAGGTGAAGAAGGGGGCATTGGTCTGTTTAACTTTGGGGGTAAGATCAAAACACTTCAGCTGAAGTGGACCACACAGGCCGCTTGGGAGAGAAATTCCATTTGTTGGGCTCCAATATTGGAGGACTACCTCTTTAAGGCTTGCAAGGACAGTTTAAACATGGATTTTGGTGTCATCTGGGGCATCAATAAAGGGGCCATTTAAGCGTGGGGAACCTACCAGGCTACTGGAAGAATTACTTTAATGCTTGGGCAGGCAGCAAGGGTATATTGGAGGGTGAAGAGTGGACCATTGAAAATATTAGGGCAATTTCCCTTTGGGGATGAGCTTGGGGCTGGAGATGGAACCTCGTCTGCACAAGGCCTTTAAGCACTTATTGGGGAGGGTCACTGGGGGACCTCCTTAATGGTGATGGCTGGAGAGTGCTTATCTTTGAAGCAGCTAATAATGTTTCTAGTGCCTCCAAGGTGCTGGTAAGGAAGGCATGGGATGTTGTGGAAGCAACTGAACTGCCTACTTGCCGGAGGGAAGCAATTCCTTCTCTGGCTGCATTAGAGGCTGAGGAAGCCTGTTTAGAAGGTCGTGAATGGCAGGATTGTTGATTGATCCCACGAGGAAAAGAAGACTGGAGATACCCCAGATGGGAAAGCCTCTTTATCCTTCAGGACTGGCTAAAGGTGGGAGAATGTGGTGGTGTCTGCCTCTCAGATTTAACAACAAACAGGTTCTGGATGTTGGAAGACTGAGAGCTTTTCTCGACGTACTTGTTCTGGATCACTTGCAAAATGCAACCTGGCATGATGGACCTGTGGATGAGGAGGTTTAAGGGATGCTGGTCTGTATCAGTTCAGAACTTTTTCTTCCAATTCCGCAGCAACATTTTTGTCACAGGGCGACTCTGCATAGGTGGAGTAAGCTTAAGGAGGATGACATTCTATGCATGTAAGATGTGCGGAGGGGAGGAGATGGCAAAACACATCTTACAGATTGTCCAGTAGTAGATGCTGTGTGGATAAGTGTTCGATGGTATAATGCGTACCAACCAGGGTGCAAGTCATCCTCTGGTCATCTAGCATGGCTAGAGATTATGACTGCATATACTCCTCTAAGTCTACATTCAGATAAGGAGGGGTTCAGGGCCTAGTGCACAATATTGGGAGGTGATTTATGGTTTATGGCTTGCCAGTAACCTGCGTAGTTCCCTTCAGAAGGAATACAAGCAAAAAGCTTTCTGGCCGCAGTTATGCAACGGCTAGAAATAGCTGTAGAAAGCTATGGCAATTCTCTTTCCTAAGTAAGTCCAACTTGAAGGTCAATCTGGACATTCCTTGCATTAAGGAATGGGAGGCATATATCTGAATTTACTAGGTAGCCTTTGCTGCCTGGTATACCAAACAGTGAGGAATATGTCAGGTTTGGGGTGTGTGAGCCACCCCACCCGCAGTTGGGTCCACATCTGTGATGCTTAGGTTTGTGCAGCCCCAGTGCAGCAGGGTGCAGTACCCCAGGTTTCATCCCACAAAGTTGCTGACACTGGGTGCCTTAACGGGCATAAGAAAAACTCAAAGACAGTCCCTCATCAGTGGAGCCAATGAGTATTACTCAATGGGTACATAGTAACATGCAGCAGATGCCTTCTGTCAATATCAGTAATAATCACTTTCAAGCTTCTATGGACTTGGTTATTGAGGGCCCTGACATATTAGTTATCAATTTTAACCTGCAGATGTGGAGGAAACAGTTTAAGGCTTCTTAAGAAAGGGCTATTCATCTAAATGTGCATACTAACACAGAATGAGAATACAAGGTTTTCTTTAATATGATTGTATTATCTAACGTAGCTGTCTTACAACATATGGAAGTCAGTTTGTTCATAACGGAGCAATATCTTAGGCAATACGTGCATTTCGCCATTCATCTTTACTTCAGATTTTGGGTTAAATCGTCTTGAAATTTAACGCCAGTTGACTATGGCTCAAATTTTCCATTATCAGCTATCCTCTTTATATGATACTTCTTATACCTTTATCATGATAATATTGATTCCATAGTTGACAATTGAAGAGAAAATAATGAACTGTACAACCAAAATTAGAATTGACAATGGAGTTGTGAGTTAATTATGACAAAAAGTATCTCAAAAGGTTAATGAAGTTTATAAACCTATTAAACAACAGATAACTACCTTGAAAATGATTACTATTCGGCTGGAACAATTATGTAACATAATTATGAGGATTGCTTTGTTGAACTAGATGGGCTACTTCAACAACTCGTCCAAGTCATGGATAATAATCAAGAAGGTATAACCAGTCCTATAGGTCCTCCTGGACCTCCGGGACCTCCTAGTTCTCCCTCTGCAGTACTGGGACCTACTGGTAAACGTGGTCCCCCAGACCTACTAGTCAAAGTGATCCCACTTAGCATGTAGGTCCTGAAGGATTCCAAGGGCCCCCAGATCCCCCAGGTTCCCCCGACCCTATAATATCATTTCCTGGCTCTGAATCTCAGCTTCAACTGGTAACAAGGGTCCAAGCTTTAGAAAAACAAATATGAGCCATAGCTCAGGGATGTTTCTTATCTTTGGTAGATCACCCAAATAATCCAGCTTATTTGTTAACCAATTTATTGTGCAGTGTTGACAATGCTCGTTGTCTATGTGACATTAATAATCCACTCAGGAAACTCAGTTTTCAATGTTAACAGACTCCATTGATTGCTTAACCGCTAAATGTGGAGTACTTGAGAATAAGCAAAGGGAACTTCTCTCAGCGATTTATAAGCTAATTCAATCTTACTCAATTGGCCAAATTATTAAAATGAGTCAAAACCTTAAAGTATGAGCTAACAAATTTATTGTCAATAAAGTTGACTGGGTTTCTATTCAAGTCCAAATCACTGAGAAAAACCCTCTGAAACAAATCCTGTACTGGTATTGGGCGTTCATATATCAGGAAGTGAATCCAACTCCTTCAAACCTACTTTTAAAGATAAGTATGATCCCAGTAAAAGTAGTATTCACTTTTTTCTATTTGTTTATGCGTGAGCTATGGCAGGAGCGTCTGATCCTCAAAAAGTTTAGCTTATTAATTCTTGTTTAAGTCGATTTTCTCAAGAAATTTTGGTCCCTCATTTAAGGTTCGCACTACATGCTTCAAATGAGAAATACCCTTATTATTGAATTTGGGAGTTTCCTAATTCTTTTTATAAAAGCAAGCCTTAATGAGCATCCAAATTAAGTGATGAGAGTCAATCTAAGAAAATTATAAGCAATTTTATCATTATGCCCAGACTCTCGCTACTTGTGATTGTATTACTTTAGATGATTCCATTTCAGGTGTGATAAGTGCATTTAAAGCTCATACTCAGTTGTTACTTCATTTAGAAGTCTCTTAAAGGGAATTTACAGTTTATTATTGACATAATATAGGCGATGATGGAGATCCATAATGGTGTGGTTCACTCAACCTCAACTAATCTCTCTCACACCTATGTTCATGCGGTTCCTCTTAGACCCAAACATAAACCTAAGAAGGATCCTTACAGCTATGTGGACTAGTTGGTCATATGGAACAACAATGTTGAGGGGAAAAAAGTGAACGAATCAAAAAAGAGGAGTCAGCATAGAGAAAGACGCTCTCTTTACTGACCTAACTCTTGTGCCTCAATCTCAACTTCTCTAATACTTCTAAGTATTGATATGTAATATCTGCTCCAGTTGAACTTGATATACCTGATAACTTAGTCATAAAGATACAATTTCCTCTTAAGCTTCTGTTTCATCTTCTACTTCAATTAGACCAATAATGTCCTTCTGTATATTTAATCCTGAATATTGGTACTAATGTGATTTGGGTTAAGTCATATTACACAAAGTAAAATTTTTTAGCTACAATCAACTCAGAATCTCTCATATTTGTGATATTATTGTGGCTTATGGAAAAAGTCAAGATTGTGTCAGATCGTAACCACTCTCAAGGCTATGGAACTAATGGTCATTTGTATACTAAGTCCATAGGAGCTTAATCATCCCTTCCAATGAGCTTTGGGAAATTAGTAATTTTGGCCTCTGCAGTAGCGTTGGACAATAACTGTTGTAGATTGCTTTTGGGAACCAAATTACTTAATTGTTTTCGACGCAATCTTAGCCATAAAGACAATTATCTTTAATTGGATATTGAGTACCTCTAATTATAAAAAGATGTCCCAAAAGACAAGGGCAAAATTAAACAAAATGTTTGTCTATTAGAATATCCTAAATCCATCTCTCATCTTGAATACCGAATATTGGGACCTAAAACTATTCTTCCTCCTTCATTAGGTAGTGCATCAGAAGGAATGCTTTATACTCTACCAAATAGATTACTATTATTTTTAAAGCTCAAGTTATAATTGATACTGGAGTGCAAATATAAGTGCCAGCTGATCATTTATCAAAGTTTTCAGGTAACCTTAAAACCCTCCCATATGGAGGCCTTAACTTGTCCTGGTATCCTTGATCCTGATACGATGGAACTATTCAAGTTTTTTTTAGCTGATCTCACCTCTCAACCTATACAAACGGAATTGAAACAACACTATCACTTATGTGCAGCCTACTCCTGTAAATGAAATATTATCTAATCTGGATGTGAAGTGTTACGTGATTTTGGGCTGGATGACCCACCTATCATTGCTAGAGTCAAATTTGTTTATGGATATTATCTTACTCTGGAACAACAACAAGCAGCAGATGCTTTAATTGAAGAATAAATAAATATATTTGCAAATTGCTCCGGAGATTTTGGGTTAATTAGATGTGCAGCATAAGGCAAAAACATGTGATACTCCCCCTATTTGAGCTCAGCCTTATCAAAAAGCTAAAGTTCAGGAGGCTCAAATTTTGGTGGAATTAAAACAACTCCTTAATCTGAATTATTAACTCCTTTACAAAGTCCATGGGATTTCCCTCTACTTCTTATCCATAAAAAGGATAGAGGTCATAGAATGGTTATGGTTTATTGTCATCTTAATGCTGTTACTCAAAAAAAATTGTATCCATTACATCACATTGATAATTTGTTAAGACTAATGTCTGGGTCACAGTTCCTTTCAGCCAGGGAACTTTCTAGTGGATACCAGAAAAATTGAACTGGCTTCTAAATATCGTCAAAAATGCTCTTTAATTTCTAGTGATGGGTTATTTGAGCCTACTCATGTGCCACAGGGTCTTTGTAATGCCCCCTGCTACTTTTAAAAGGGCCATGGATGGCTTATTTGGTGAATTAAAGCTTTCCTGCGTTCTCATTTAGTTAGATGATGTTAATGTTTTTTCACTACTTTCAACGAACATTTAGCCCATTTTACGAAAGTATTTGGCAGAATGCACTGAGCTTCTCTTAAGCTAAAACCAGCTAAGTGTGCTTTTTTAAAACTAAGATAAAATTCTTAGATCATAAAGTTAATCGCAAAAAAATATTACCCTTGTCTAACAAAGTTCAGGCTATTATGGACATTCTTGTTCCTAAGAGCTTACGTGATATTCAGGTGTTTTTAAACTGGTTGGTTATTACTAACAATTTATCTCCCATTTTGCTGAAATTGCTGAACTTCTAGTTTACCTACTTTATAAGGATGTACCTTTCAGATGGGAAGATTTACAACAGCAAGCATTTGATTTTTTACATTAAGATTTAATTGGCCCCAATTTTAGCTCATCCTTATCTTTCAAAACCTTTTCCCTTATTTATCAATGCCAGAGATGTAGATATTGGGGGTATTCTGGCTCAGCATGACTCCAACCGGGTGATCATTCTATCGCTTTTTATAGTAAAACCTTTTCAAAAGCATTACGCAAGTATGGCGTTATTGAGATGGAGTGCCTCATGGTCTAAAGCCATCAAGGACTTTCATCCCTATCTTTATAACAAACATTTTACTATCATCACGGATAACGCATACTTAAAAATGATTGCAACGATTGAAAGATCATCATGGACACTTAGCTAGATGGGCCCTAAAGCTTCAGATTTATGATTTTTCTATTCAAAATTGCACTGGAGCTCGCATCAAAATCTTATGGACTTTCTTGGTTACCTATACTAACCTTATTCAGTGCTGAAGTGGATTACAACTTTGACCTAATTGGCAGACCTGAATTATGGTATTCTGAATTTAAGTATGTTGTAGTAAAGTTACAATCTTTAACTGAGGAAAGGGAATTAAAGAGAGATATTTTTATAAGAAGTTGGGACCCAAGTGGTTACCTTTTAATTCAGCCTTTGGCTAGAACCAATACCATTATGGAGGCTCATCAATTGGTGAAACATGAAGCTGTCGCTAAAACTTTGAAGTGATTGAAAGATCAATGTTATTGGATAATATGCTGGTAATAGTGCACAATGTGTTGAAAACATGTCTTTTTTGCCTAAAACAACGCAGTTGAATTTGATCTATCAATATAAAATTGTGAGACACTTAAGACCTTTTTCCAATATGAGTATCGATGTAATTGGTCCCCTTTACACCACTACTTATGGACATCAGTCTATAATAGCTTTTGACCATTTTACCATATGGACTGAGGCTTTTTCCGTTTCCACTGTCACTGCTAAGTCTACAGCATATTTCCTCTTCAAGCAAATTTTCACCCGTCATGGTAGCCTAAAAGTCCTATTATCTGATAAGGGAACAAATTTTGTTTCACGAATAGTATATGATCTCACTTAATTTGATGGGTACATATCAACTGTTTACAGCTCCTTACAAACCTTCCACTAAAGGTGCAGTTGAACGAGCTAATGGTAAACTTGTAGCTATTTTTTGAAAGATGGCCTCAAATGATCCTAGTAGATGGAATCTATACTTACCTATTGCGGCTTTAGCCTACCAGGTTAGCTATCATTGTATAATTGCTATGTCTCATTTCAAGGCTCTTTACATTTGAGATCCTATCTTACCCTCAAGTGTCAACCTATACTTGAAACTGCTACCCCTAAAACCTTTTAATTAGCTATGAGAATGTTAACTGATGAAATTATTAAAAAAAACTTACCTTTAAGCTCTCTTTCTACAACAACTTTAGAAGAAGGAATTAAGGCAAATTTCAGTTCTACCTTACCTGAGTACTAAGTAGGAGATCTTGTACTCTATTATCATCATAGACCTGGAGGAAAAATCCAAAAATATGATACCTTATAGTTTGGTACCTATTTTATTATCTATCATTGGGGCATTGAATACTCCATTTCAGCAATTGACTCCGGGATTGTTATCCATAGAGTTCAAAGTAGATTATTTTCTAAGTTCGTGTCCCCTAGGAAAGATATTAAAGGGTCATTGTTTAAAATTCACCTGAGATGACCATTTCTAATCAATAACAGGGCTTGATATATCAGTCTAATAAGATTAATAGAAATTCGCTCGAGATATTTAATTCTAATTTAGATTGATGATTGACCCTTTGAAGGTTTTGGCCTCATCTGACAGAAGGGACTAAGCATTTTAATGAGGCTGAGCCCTTGACAAGAAGGTCAGTTCCATCTAATAAGAATCTTATCAGATCTGGCAACCATAAATATATTAGTATTAATCAGCAATATTGGTCCTCTAAAAGAAATGATCTTACCTCGTTTGAAGCACAAAGATACTTATGAAGCCTACAGAACCACTCCTATAAATATCTCTAAATTTTAATAATAAAGAAATCACTTAGTTTGGCTTGTGAAGTTATTTGGTTCTTTAAATGAATATCATTATTCCAAATTGGAATTTATTGTTGCAACAAAACTGATAAATTCGTTGCATCAATTCTATTCTATAGAGCAAAAAACTATTAATTTTGTAGCATTTGTTGCGCCTGAATATTTAAATTTATAAAAAAATTCCAATAAGGTCTAAAAGTGTCTACAAAAGATCTGCCATGAAAGTAAGTTTACCAAAGTGATTAATGCTACAGGGAGTAGCATCAGAGGAGAATTTGCTCTAAGAGGATAATCGTGATCTTAGAAAAGGTTATCTGGTGCCCAATTTTTATGGAGTAGACCCCCTGAGCAGCAAGTTGACGTCATAAATTAAATGAGTCAAGGTTGGCGAGCTGACTGTGGTGCTCACTAAAGAGTTGGAACCAACAGGCCCTAGTGATGATTATGAGTGTTCTCATAATAAGTTTGATGAAGAAGCAGAGATTAAGTATATTATTGAGAGAATTTTTATGAACTCCTGATGAAGGAGAAGAGACAATTTTTTATAAGAATCTGTAATAAGGAATTAGGAGTATCTGATCTACACAAAGATCTCGAGCTTGTCAAAGAGACTGTTAAAAGAGCACGTATTGCTTTACTGCCTATTGTTAGAGGACTATCACCTATTGTCAAATTGGAAGCTATGCAAAAAAATTCGATGAGAACCTTGTATTCCTTAAGAAAGAATGGTGAAACTATTACAACTTTGAATCAAATATGGAGAGCTCTTGTAACAGCACAACAATATGCCGTTTGCCATAGATAATAGTGTAGAAGATTTCAGGACACAAATGCATAATGTATTGGAAACTACTTTTAAAAGACTTAAAAATTTGAGGCACCTATTTGGTCCGCTCAGAGGAATGTACCACCCCCAATAAAATTTGCTACTCAGCTGACTATAATGCACGCCAATCCTGTTGAAGAAGATCCCAATTTTAAACCATAATCCTAAACCTTGTCCACACCTGGATAAGGAATGATTTCGTGTTTTCTCCAGATGCTTGAGAAAAACAGGGATGGTGCTAGTGATCTCTAGAAGGATTGTCATGTGCAAGGGTGTATGAGCCGTGAGGCTAAAGAGATCCTTAGTGTGAGCCTACATTTTGGATTATCTTTGACTGTAGTAAAGAATATTCTCTTTTTAAAGTTTTTAATGAACAAGAAGTCAAGAATATGAAACAAGAGTTCCTCCTGATGAAAAATGGGCATGAATGAGTCAGTTGCGTACTGCACCTCCATGCTACTACCTCAAAGCTCAACAATTGAGACCACAAGAACTATGGATTGCCTACCACAAAAACTTTTTTTGAGTTCTTTAGAGATGCATCCTAACTTGATGATGCATATGACTCTCGCGGTTAATAACGCAACATCCCTTAAGGCACTTAAGGAAGTGTTACTTGACATAAAAATGGACATAAAAAACTGAATATAAGGCAATGTGACCAAGACCTCCCCTAAGATGAGATAATAGGCCATTTATGTCACCAATGATAAGGGTGACAAATAAATGGATAAGATGACCAAACCTCCTAAACTCTTGCCTCACCAAGAGTTTACCTGCAGCAAGTGTCATCATTTGGCACTTTCATCAAAATTGTCTATTACTTTCCACTGAAAAGAAGGATACCCCACTAAAGAAGGTATCCCACAACGCTGTAAACTGGGTGGATCTCCACAATGCAGGTGAAGATGACCATGAGTATGACGATTTGGCTAATGCTGGATACCATGTTTGGGGCACTTAGCGCAGTGTCTGTTCTTGCTATATTGAGAGTCCATGGGACTAATGGATCTAACTCATGTGATACTTATTTTGTGCAAGCAAATCAGCCTATTGGGTCATCAGTTCAGTTGAAGAAGGTGAGCAGTTAGTTATGGTTACCTTCATGAATTTGGTAATAAATGGAAAAGATAATCTTAAGGCTAATATTAGTGCTGCTGCTCTGAGACAGTTTAGGAATTCTGCTACTGATGTACTGTCTACTGGAAACCTTTTGGAAAATGTGTAATTAAAGTGGAATTAATCATCTAGAAGTGCGCGTTTTGGCAGTACTGGGTACTGGGGCTTTAGTTAACATCATCTCATCTGAACTACTGAAGAAATTAAAGTTTATACCTGACATAGACTACAACATGAAGTACTGCATTACAGGACCTAACATTATCCGCGCTTTAGGAGCTTATTCTGCTTTACCTTATGCTTTGTGTGCATGTTCCTGAAGGAACTGGAAGCGAATTTGGACAGTGACCAATATGAAAACATGATCAAAACATAGTTTCTTCTGGAGTTTGTAAAGAAATCTATTTTACCACTGTCACTGTGAGCATTTTAGCTACCAACTTCTTCTGTTTCTTAAAGATGAGGACGTCAAACCATGAAAAAAAACGTACATGCTTGGTTTAAAAGGATCCATCAATATATCCATAAACTACACATTGATGGAGAAAGAAGTAAAGCAGTTACACCTACTGTCAGCGCAGATAAAGGACTTCCGCTCAGACTAGTGAAACCATAGAGATTTGATCAGGGCATTAATAAAAGATGACCCTGTAAATTAGTGTGAAGATTACGCTTAATATTATATTAGAAGTTTACAGTTGCAACAAACCCGCAAACAAAAACCCTGAGTACTACCACATTACTATGTACTACCTAATCTAGAGGGTTGAACATCATTTTGGGAAACATCACTACCTGACTGATCAAAGTTGAGAAAGGATAAGTTATAGCATTGGCTTGAATGACCGTTTGCAAAAGAAGCTTAATATGTCCATGCAGTAGGAGGTTGTAACAATTTCAGATATGAAGATGTGTCCCGTAAGCAGAAGAATGAGCTTAATGAACGTTTTGGATGAGTTTAGTGATATTTTCAGCACTGAATCCAACGATTCTGGACTATGCAAGGGCGAGGTCCATAAAGTGGATACTAGTTCAGTTAAACCGTTCATATCTAAGCCTTACTGCCTCTCTAAAGCAGAGATACTTAGGTATCATACAAGAGCTTAATTGATTAGCTGAAACAGGGCTAGTTAGACAGTCAAAGAGCCCATCAGCATCTCCTTTGTCGCTGGTGCACAAAAGGGCTGGAACCCATATAGTAGTCATGTACTGCTGTTACTTATATGAGATAACTAATAAGGACTCTTACCTAATACCATGCATTGATGACGCTTTGAATCTCTTGTGTGTCTGAGTGACTTTTCAGCGATGGATCTAGCCTTCAGCTACTGGAAGTTGGAGCTCTCGCAGAGGAACAGGAAAAGTGCGCCCTGATCAGTAGCCAGGTGTTGTTTGAGCCCAAAAAGAATGCCACAGGGGCTCTGCAACGCCGCTGCTACCTTCCATTGCATGATGGATCGCATTTTTGGTGATCTCAAATTATTGAGTGTGATGATATACCTTGACTACATCACAGTATGCAGAAAGACATTTCAAGAACATCTGCAGCACCTTCAGGATGGTTTTAAGTGGCTGCGGTCATCTAATCTGAAATGAAGCAAAGCAAATGTATCTTCCTTAAGAGACAACTAGAGTTGCTTGGGCATGAGATTAGTCCTAGCAGGATAAAGCAGCAAGATTGGAAGTTGAACGCCATCATAGCAACGGAGCCACCAAGAAGCATAAGGGAACTCTAAGTGTTTTTTGGAATGGTGGGATACTACTGACAGTTCATCTCTCATTAAGAGACTTGGCGGCGCCCTTACATACCTGCTTACTAAGGAGACAAAGATTGAGTGGGGCCTGGAGAAATAGCAGGCATTCTCGGAGTTAAAAAAAACTTTGTAGAGGCACTAATTTTAGCCTATCCCAACTTCAAAAAGCCATTGTAACTATATAGTGACAACTGTGACATAGGACTTGGCATGATCTTAGTACAGGTAGATGAAGATGTAGTGGATCACCTGATTACGTAATAACCTAAATATTCAGTAAAGCAGAAAAGGACTACACAGTTACCAAGTGCAAGTGCTTAGTGGTGATCAGAGAGCCAAACACTTTAGGATTTAAGTGTATAAGGTACATTTTAAGGTGGTCACAGATTATGCATCGCTCCACTAGTTATGAATTATAAAGGACCCCAATGGACGCCTTGCCCTTTGGGCTTTACTCCTCCAATAAAATGATTTTGAAATCATACATCAAGCATGAGTTAAACACATCAACGCAGATGGTTTGTCAAAAAACTGGCATTCCAGAAGAAAGCACCCAAGAGTGATAGCCTTTATGACTTAATTGTGCTACTAGAAGAGGACTGGCAGTACAAGACAAAGGAAGGCAAGAGTGTCCTGAGGAGATGTTTCAAAGAAACCCAGTGTGTCAACGTACACTACAAAAGAAGATTAAAACAAAACTTACCCCCTATATCTGGCCTAGCGTTTGCATGAGTTAGCAATGGAGGCTCTCTAGCATGTGTGCCATAGAAGATTCCAAAAAACGATGCTTAATTTAAAGAAATTTTCTACTGATAGTGAATTGACGAAGTGAACCAAGCCTTGGAGTTGTGCATATTTTATGCAAGTTTCCAACCACTGGAGATTTTTTTCAAGTTTAAGCCTATTTCTGTGATAGTCAAGGCGTTGCCTGACCATGTGTTGGAATCCTGGCGGGGGTAAGTGCTCTCTGGTGCTAATTACACAGGACTAAAACAATATAGCCATCACTTGAGAAGTTATCATATTGATGACTATTTTAAAATTTAAACAAAGATTAGAATTGAAACAACAGGGAGATTTGAATCATTATATGATTTTATTTAATATTAAAATTAGGTATTAGGGAAGAAGATCCCTTATCACATTGATCTCACTTAGTCTTTACACTAATTTGAGGCTTAGTATCAAAAGCAATAGTATCTGAATTAGGCAAAGGGCATCCCAATTTGACCAACTGACGATTTAGTCTATCACTGCTCAGGAGAGCAGTAACCCTTTGAGAAGCTTGTAATTTGGATGTGATATCGAATTCTGGAAGGACATAAACATAAAGGGAGCATTCTAATGTAACCCCGCCAATCTGTCATATTGCACATGGAGTATTTGGTCAAATATTGAAGTTCCTAAACAGAGATTTAGGATAAAATAATATTGCTCCCCTGGACCACCTTCAGGTTTTTAAAAGAGGATGCTTATC
Source organism: Massospora cicadina (assembly GCA_022478985.1). NCBI lineage: Eukaryota > Fungi > Entomophthoromycota > Entomophthoromycetes > Entomophthorales > Entomophthoraceae > Massospora > Massospora cicadina. The sequence goes on from JAKSZP010011916.1 coordinate 29,329, forward strand.
CTTAGGAATTTGAGATACTTTAAAGCTTGTGCTTGGGCGGTGTTCCAAATGGCTTGGCATATTCTGATGAGGTTTCAGAGTGCCCTCGCCATTTCAATAAAAGGATAACAGCTAGAGGTTAGGAGCAGAATGATTACTCTGAGTTGAGGGATTCCACAGAGAAACAACAAGGGTTTATTGGTACTATTTTATTTACCACCAAAGTACTCTTTTATCAATATTAAACATGTAGATGTCCAGAACAGTCACATAACTCCAATATCCCTTTGTGAACACCAAGCCAAAGGAGAGGCTTCCAATCATAGAGAATCTTGAAAATAGCATTCTGGCGAATCAGATACCTTGAGAGCCAAGTTTATTGAAATTGTTGAGTTTGACAAGGAAGGGAATCCTCATATGTGGCGCTCTGTCCAACCAGATGCTTCCAAGTGCAATTTTGCCAAATAAGTTGATAAGGATGAGAATCCCCATATTTGACGCCCAGATAACCTGGTGCTGCCAATTCTAAGATTTTTTAATGTTTTGACTCTGATGAGAATCCTCAAAAATGGTGACATGGACAACCAGATGCCATCAACCACAATATTACTAAAAATTGAGAAGAGGATGCAATCCACATAAAATGGCGCTATTGAGACCAGATACCGCCACTTAAAATAGGCTGGACAAGACTCTCATAAATGGCAATCTGGAAAATCAGAAGCCACTAAATATTTTTTAATTAATTTACTTTTAGAGAAAATATGCCAATAAGGGGTTGGATTTTGAGATTGTATTAAAATGCAAAAAAATGAGTGCAAAAAGTTTTTAACTGCGACGGTACCCTTGCCAAATTCTGAAGCAGGCCTAGGCATGAGAATTAAGGGTCTAGATCCACATTTTGTGCCTGCTATTAAGAAGTTATCCGCGGACTCCAAAGAATCAAGCTCCACTCTTCACTTTACCCAAAGTTTAAAATTAAGCTATCAAAATTGTCCAGAGCAGCTTTATCTTCTAAGATTTTATTAAATGTAGTAAATTCAAAACAACTAACTGACTTAGATTCTCTTTTCACTAATCAACTCAATGGAACTACTCATGGACCAGACTTCAGACTTTGACAAGGTCATTGCGTCCTTGTATGCATTTTCAGGAAGTCAGACCCTTCTGATTCACGCTAGTATAGTTCTTACTATCATCCAGAAATCTATAATCATAAATTACATAAACACTCAGATCAGGGATAAAATTACAAACTGGGTTATCCTGCTTGTTTGACTTACCTTAGTCTTCTTGCCAATTTTCTTTGTGGCAGTGATCAGGGACACCATCTGTCACATATGATAAAGCTCTTTTAACATGATGTTTTGGTGTTAAAATATGGCTTTTTTGACAAATGTTTTCAGAAGTTAACTGCACATGTTCAGCTATGTAGGGTTTATTTGCATCGCTTTCTAGTAATAGTTAGATGGGCGATGATAGTATGAAGACTATTACCTGTAGTTGAATAACCAACCCAGTAGATTTGTGGTCTAACGCTAAACTTGGAATGATCCACGAAATCTGATTTATGTTGACAACTAGGGACTTCTTCCCTATTTTTGGCTGAACTTAATCCACTCTCAGAATAAGATGTTCCTGGCCTTAGGTCCTGGCATACATGGTCAGCAGAATAAGCTGCAAAGGTCTGCTACTCTTCTAAGGATATCTATTCCTTACTCTTTATTACACAAAAGAGTCAACAATTTATTGTACTACTACAATAATAATATGAAGGTGAATAGAACTTATTATGCTACTTGGATATGCTTACTTAAAAATATTAGGGAATTTATAGGGGAAAATTTAGCACCCAACTCCTCAGTTGGCTCCTCAGACATAAAATGGCAGCCGTTGCCATTGAATTTAGCTGAAAAGTTCCTTCCAGCAATGGTATTCTCCATTTGGCTAAAGCTTCTTCCACTGGATATCTCAGAGACCTAAAAATGGAAAAGCTTAAAACATGTCTCTAACGTTTCCTCTCAATTACATCCAACCAACCACATTTTACTAGCGACCTGCTTAGATAATGGGACTCTTTATCCAGTATAGAGGATTGCAAATCAAACTGACTAATTCTCTATTATCAGGTAGCATCAATCGCCTCACAACTTCTGATTAAGTTCCCAATCAGTCCGCGAAGAAATCCAAATGATCCCAATTGGTGCACCTAATAGTTAGTCACAATTAACTATCAGATGCCTAAATTTTATTGGCAAATTTGTCTGACGAAATCTTAAAATTTGCACAGATTGATTCTGATGGATTTAAACCCAGCGAATAGCCCAAAAACCTGTAGACATTACTAAACCAAAATTGAAATTGACTGATATATGATTCATTCACAAGTGGGACGTATGCCCTAGCTAACCAGAAGATAACCAAGGAAGCTGGAAAGGTGGGCAAAAACCAACATTCTGCTTCAAAATATATTGGATAAGCCTATAAAATGAGCATTTCATGCTTGGTATGACCACTCAACCAAGTTTCTGATGAATATCTTCTCTCTTGTTCCTTATAAGAGAAGTCACACATTTACTTCCCTCTCATGGACATGTCCAATTCTGCTCCCGTTCTGAGCAGCCCACTCTAGAACTCTGACGGGTTTTCTCCCATGAAGCTAAGCACGTTAAATGTTACTTCTTTCATATAAACCTCCAGGCCTGGCTAACCGTCACCTCATGAGGAACAACATATGTGTCACTCCTGATTACTTAGATACTGGTAGCCCTGCCCAACATATCATACTGGTTCACTGAGCTATTGGGAACTCAGTTGCTCTTACTCCTACTCTGGCTAAATGTCTTCAATTGGTTGAGAGAGCCGCCATGCCCAACAACTTCCAAGACGCATCTTGGTCTTCCCTACTGACTCTCACACAAGGGAAGATGTTGGGCATGGAGTACACATATGTATACTCCCCGTCAGCCCAGGAAACCAAAAACATATTTTCCAAGATGCGCAGATGTTCTGCTAGAACCTCCGCCCTGACATCCTCACCGCCATAGCAGTCATTCACCTGGAAGCCACTATTAATGAGGAAACAAGATTTGTGACCCAGGTGGTGTGGCAATTGGAGTTAGCTCAGGTGATTTCCCACCACGCGTAACAACCTGGGAAGTTCTTTGAAAACTGTGCTGAGTCTGAGCCTAGATCCAGCTCCTCTTGGGAGCCCTCTCAAGGATCACCCTGAGGCTCTGCCAATGGGGTGACCCACTCAAAAAATCCCAGATAGGGCACTTCTAGTCCTACCTACAACTTCTGCCTGCTCCTTGCGCGTCACCACTATCAATAAAGAAAATTCCACATCTTACTCTATGTTCCATTTTCGTCACAGATTGGGGGAACTAAGAGGGGGGTGAGGACAAACTCAGGGCGCTGGTAGACACAGGGGCAGAGGACAACTATCTAGACGTCAGTTTAGCATGAAAAATGAAGCTAGAAATTGAATGGGGTGGAAGCATTACGTTAGCTAAGCTTCTCCACATTCTACTAATTTGGAATGTTAGCTAACGTAATGCTTCAACAGGGATTTACAAGTTCCAAGAAGCTTTTAGCGCTATCAGAAACCTGCCTCCCATAATCCAGGGCATGCAACAGTGGCACAAGTATTCCACTAATTTAAACCTGTAGCAGCGCCTGGTCACTTTGCACCCAAAGGATCGCCATGTGTAGCACTAAATATCTTCACCTCTAGTGGAGGGAATGCCGGGGTGAAAATTGTGCTTGGGAAAGAACCTATAATGGACATTTGAGAAGAGTTTAAAACATAATACTACTGTTCCAGAAGAACAACGCTTCCTCAACCTCCCCAAATGGACATTTCCCCTTTTGTGTTAAGTTAAAAAATGTCGTGGAATTCCCGAGGGGTGCCACATCTACCACTTGAACTGAAAGGTGAAGGCAGCCCTAGATGCATATGTTGAAGAGATCCTCAGATGTGGGACGATTGTACCGTCTAGTCTACTGTAGTGTCGCCATACTTCTGATTCCAAATCAAGTGGATATCTCTGACTGTGTGTAGATTACACGTGGTTGAACGCAATAAATGAGTTTAACCCATATTCCATTCTGTTGATGGAGCAAATCTCCCAGATATTTTGGAGGAGTCAAATCTTCACCAAACTGGGACTAGTCAACGTGTTTCACCACATATCTGTGTATCCAGATCAACAACGGTATACGGCATTTAAATGCCACTTGGGGGTGTTTAAATAAAAAGTGATGCCTTCAGTTTTAAGAACGCCCTCACAGTATTCCAGCGCACCATTAACAACGCCTTGAGCAACTTAATTGGGAAATGCAGCATAGTATACATGGACGATACTCTCATATTATCCAAGTTCAAAGAGGAGTTCAGGGGCGACTTTTTGAGCATGCTGGAGGCCCTTGACAAGGCGAACCTCCACTTAAATACATTAAAATGTGAGTTTTACAAAAACTTTGTCTCTTTCTTAGGGGAACGTAGTCTTCCAAATGGGGCGGCCATATACATTGACAAGTTGCAGTCGTTGAGGGAGTGCCAGGCCTAAGAGATATTTCTTGAATTAGAAGTTTTGTATGTGTGGTAAATTCCCAGAGACATTTTGCTTAAGACCTCTCCAAGACCGCCGCACCATTAGACCATCTGAAAGGGCAAGTGCCGTTCTCTTGAGGGAAGGAGGGTGAAGCTTCTCAAGCCATTAAGGAGAACCTCATAATGTCTCAGGTACTTACCAACCCTGACGCTGACTGCCTATAATAGTAGGGACAAAACCTTCAAACTTCACAATTGGGGCGGTTCTGCTGCAGGACGAGGAAGACGGGATAGACCATACTATAAACTACTTTAGTATTAAAATGCATTCCACTGAGATGAGCTACCCTGTTTAAGAAGTAGAGCTCCTGGAGATTGGATTAGCTCTGGAGGAATGGCAGCATCACCTGCTGTACGCCTAACACCCATTTATGATCTGAACTGACCACCGCGTCCTCAAATTCTACAAGAGCCCAAAGTGCATGAACCAGCGCCAGGGCCAACGGCTTCTTGAGCTAAACAGTATAATTCCAATATCAGGTATAAGCCAGGGAGAACAACTCTATTCTAGACATCCTAAGCAGAGATTGGGAATGGCCTTCCCAATTGAGGAGTTGGATGCCTACAATATGGCAACTAAGTTGCCCCCAAATGTTTTTTCAGCAATCTAAAATACCCTTATGAACTGCCAGACAAGATATGGGATTACCAGAAAATCTTGGAGTATGGGGCCACAGTCTGGAAGAAGCGGAGGAGGGAATCTAAAATGAACATCACAAGAATTTCCGTAAAAAGAAGAGCCTCATATTCCACTAATGGCACCCGTGGCTTCCCAGCTGCAAGCTTTGAAATGAGGTGATAAGTGTATTTTATGACTACCATTAGCAGTACACCCCAGGAGAAAGAAAATGATAGAGCTCCTGTCTTAAAGTTACTCATGTCCAGGGATGCCTAGCACCATAGGGAAGTACATTTAGGAAACATAATCTGCGCCTGATCCAAGCACGCAAGGCAGAAGCCCTTATAGAAACTAAAGCCCCTCCAGATCAAAGAAATTCCATCTTTATCTCTAAGCATAAATTTAATAGCAAGTTTCTATAATTAAAAATGATTGATGCTGTCATGGTGGTATTGGACAGACTGACCAAGTATGACAAAATTTTTTCATATACTTCCAAAATTATGACAAAGGGTATAGCGGAGATTTTTGTAAATAGGTGTTCACCTGACATTGTATCCTTGAGGAGATGTCAGATAGAGGCCAACAACTTATCTCATGCTTCTGGAAACACCTACTCAAAACTCTTAATATTAATTATGTGCATTTTATCACCCTACTACCCCTAGTCTGATGGTCATATTAAAAGAGATAACCAAGTTCTTGAGCAGTATCTGCACTGCTACTTGACCACTGAATAGGAACGCTGGACCAACTGCTTGATATTGGCCTGTTTTGCTTAGGATAATCTAGTACACTCATCAACGTGTATACGGCCCTCAATGGCGAACTATGGATTTCACAGAAAGATGGTGTAAAACACCCCAGAGGTACAAACCCAGCGGCGATTAACCTAGCATCCAAGATGAAGGATAACCTGAAAACTTAAATGTGAATTTAATGGAAGTGATAGAGATTCAAATGAAAGAAGCCAAAGTTCACTAATTTGAGGCCCCAGTGCTAAAAAGAAGGAGACTAGTAATGATTAAAAAAGCTATTTGGCCTCTACTAGATGCAGGAAACTTGGACTAATTTCCCTGGGCTCATCAAGGTCCTCTACCAATATAATGAAGTAGCCTACAAACTTGAGTTTCATGAGGGATCTCGCGCATCTGGTACTTCATGTTTCCCAACATAAGAAGTTCAAAGATCCTCTTCCAGAGAAGCCAGATTCAGTTCACTCAGGAGACTCAGAGGAGGCATAGTATGAAGATGAGGAAATCCTGGACATGAGAATCTTCTGAGGAAGCGTTGGTACCTGGTGAAGAGGGTCGATTACCTGGTAGAATAATTTACCTGGAAAACTGTCAATAACTGCAGAAACTGCCCACAGAAGGTGGAGGAGTTCTTGAGCCAGAGGAGGCTCTCACCTGGGGATTATGTAATGGCCAAGGCGTTGCCTGACCGTCACATAGCCCTAATCTTCCCCATTGTGAACACTAGAGCCAAAGGAGAGGCTTCTAATAGCAGAGTATCTTAGAAATGCATACTGGCGAACCAGATGCCTTGAGAGTTAAGTTTTTCTAAAAAAATGATAAGGTCAATTAAAAAAATTCTTATAAATGTTGCTCTGACCAACCAGATGCTGCCAGATATAATTTTGTGAAATTCAGCGATGAGGATATAAATCCTCATAAATGATGCTCAGGCCAACCAGATGCCGCCACTTCAGATGAGGCTTGGTAAGATTCTTGAAAATGGCAATTTGGAAAATCAGCTGCCGCTAAAGCTTTTTTAATTAGTTTAGTTTTTAAAAAGAATGTCATCAAGGGAACAGATTTTTGAGAATGTTTCAAAACGCAAAAATTAATTCAAAAAAGTTTTGGTAACTACAATAATACCCGTGCCAAGTTCTATAGCAGGCCTAAGCGCAGAATTCAAGGATACAGATTACCAGATGTGCCTGCCATTGAGAAGTTGTACTCATACTTTATGGAGAACAAGACCCACTTTTTTACCAGTACCTAAAGTATTAATCTAAACTTGCAAAGTTTCACAAAGCAGCTTCGTCTTCTATAATAACATGATAGATCTAGTAAATTTGAAACAAATCTTGTTATTTAAGAATTTTCTTCAAAAAACTTAGGAAAACTACTAATGGACTACACTTCAGACTTTGACAAGGCCATTATGTCCTTGTATGCGCATTCAGACAGTTGGTCCCTCCTGCTTGGTGCTAGTATAACTCTTACTGCTGTCTATAATTTTATAGTCATAATTTTATTTCACTCAGATCAGGGATAACACTACAACAGGGTTATCCTGCTTTTGATCACTTACCTAGTCCTGTTGCTAAACTGCTTTGTGGCAGAGTTCAGAGACCTCGTCCATCACAACTTCCCCCACAGCGCTTTCAGTAATTTTTCAATTGACGTGGTGGGGCCTTCGCCAACTGCCTCAATGGCTCATTTTTATTAGTAAGATTGACCACTTAACCAAGTTGGTCACGGCCTCCACAGTCAAGGCACAAACCCTGAACTCCACCAATTATTTCCAGTACAATCAAGCTATTTTGAAGCAGGGGTGCACTCATGTTTTACTATCAGACAACGTGAAGAGCACCATATCAGAAGTGGTTAGTAAGCTGATGGATCTAGTAGAGTAAAAGCAGTTCACTATTCCCAATACTCCATCCTCCAATGGGAGCTTTGCGTAAGAAAACGGGACCTTATGAGGGATTTTGAAGAAGATGACTATCATTTACAAGTAAAATGGGATCTGTTGCTGCCCTCAGTGTTGTTGGATTAACAGTTGAGCCATCACTGAGTGATTTTAATGTCCTCATTTAAAGCCTGTATGGGCGAGAGGCAGCTCTGCTGACCCTCCTAGCACAAATAATTTCATTGGAATGGAAAAACCTGCCGCCTGGAAGTTACCTGCAGGAGTTAGCTGGCATACTTATAAGAATTAACTTAGAGGCTTCCAACAATATTGAAGTGATTATCCCTTAAAGCCAATAGGAGAGTCAGAGATGCACTAGGTACCAAGTTCAGCCTAGAAGACAAGGTTTTATTTTACTGCCTTTGGGGAACCCAACTAGAGAAATTGAAGTCATTTGATCTAAAACTGCCATTGTCTTAACCAATAGAGGAGCGAAAAAACTCCATCCTATTGATGATAAAAACATTGTAATTATTAAATTACATTCCCAACATCTATTATAACTCTCCAGGTCTTGTCTTAGGATGGAAAAGGTCATGAATGAGGCCGCAATTAATTGATCATTCCTTGCCCACTGAAATGACCTATTCTAACCCAAGCTGGTGGACATACTGGCGACCAACCTTCTGCATATGCGGGGAATGAGCTCCTTTTAAAGATTTGAACGAGCAACAACTTTCACCAAAATTAGGATGATGTTATGTAAAATAATTTTTGTCCTGATGAGTCAGAAGAATTTTTATTTGAGAATATGATGAAGCTGCTGAAATTCACTTTGAAAATTGACCTCAAATATACATCTGGGGGCCAAATAAATCTGCATCTCACTGACGATGCTATATGAGAAAACTGAATTTACGAAGATGAAAGCTTTTAAGATTGAAAGTGAATATTACCAAATCTGGCAATTCATTAACTTCAAGAGTTACTATAGAGTGGAGGATACCCTGTGGTAGAATATGGTCCCTCTACCACTGCCTCCCCAAGTTTAATCCCAGAAGATAAACTTTGGGTAGGGAACAATTTTGAATGTGTTGGCATTGTGCACCAATGCCATGAATTGAGATAGTGAATACTAAGGAAGTCCATGGAGTAGCTGGCCTATCATATACCACGCATGCAGGTTTACAGGGTTTATCCTTCTTTCCCATAAATTAAAATCCCCTTAATCAGTGCGGTATGATCCCCAGGTTGGTCCATTTCAACTTAAGTTTAAAAATCAAGAGTCACTCAAATAATGACGCAAGGTGCATCATAGGAGTGCCATTGCTCAAACCTGAAGTCAAGGAGTGAATTACTAAATTTGGTAATCAATATTACAAGATGATAAAATGAGAGCTAGATAAGGTGAGCTGGGGCCTCATTGTGGTGCAACTGGGGAAAGCCCATGGAAACATGGGTGAGTAGCTAGCACCAGAACAGAGAGGTACATAGGTCTTGTCCTGAAGTGGCCTGAAATGTGCAGTATAGTAGTAATGACTTTGCTGACCTGATCTCATGGGTGTTGTTGAGATTCTGATATGACTGGACGATAAGCCCTGAATAGTTATGACGGAATGATGAGAACCTGCCAACTATGATAAAATTTACAAGTATTTAAACAATTTTGAGATGAGGCAAAAATGGTTTATAACAGGTTGTTATTGGATCGCCTCAAAATAAGGTTATAAGGTGTTGTTAACATTTGACAAATATGGTTTTAGATCGCCTTGAATTAGGGCGATAGAGAGTTTAAGTATAACAGCCAAAACCAATGAGTGTCGGTGGATTAAAATAGACTAAGCTATGAGAATGGTTTTATCCAAAGTCGCTGATATTAAGCAAGTTTGGATATTGAATGAAGGGGGTTATTAATATCTGAGAGAGAGCAAAACATCGAGAGGTCACTGTAATTAATAAACAATTATAAAGTTTTGTTGGGCAATTGCTCCTATTTTCTTATAAGTTTCAGTGTGTTTTAAAGGACTGATGATCCCCATACTTTCTGTCTGTTGTTCAGTGGGCTTGACCTGTGAAACTCTTACTGCAGTTCTTAATGATACCGCTCAAAATTATAACAGTGGTGCTTACTACAGGGGGCCAATGATCATTTAATAAAAAATTAAAATCTCCAGTCACTAGCTATGACTCAAAAAGCCTGCTTTTCTGGGGAATCTTCATGAAGCACTGCACCAGTTGAATATGAGAACTCAAACTCACTTTAGGTTCAGTAATTAAGAAACAGGATGAACTTCTTCAAGTACGGAATGCTGTTATGCATAAGCTCAATAGCACATTTAATCGGATGCAACTTCTGGGACAACAAAATAAGGAACTCTCCAATTGCTTGGCTTAAACCATTTTAATGACTGCATTGTATGGAGCAAAAATTGACCAGTACTCCCAGATCTCTTATTGGGAAGAGGAAGAATGACTATGGGGTACAATACAATGGCGAATATGACGCTGGCTAGAGCTACTACACCTAGGATGGTAGCTCTGGATATGAGTAAAATCAAAGAGACAATTCCCTAAAGGATGGCAGTGCTACCCATGTCAGAAGGCCATGCTACCTCCAAAGCAGTGGATATCCCAACCTCTGCTGGACCAGCTTCTCATTGAGTGACTTCTTTTGGATCTCGACCCATTCCTCAATATGCCGCAAAAAGTTGCATTTATGAATGGGACGAGGAGGTCAATATCAAGAAGCTGCCTCCATTTAATTAAAATGGGAATATCCATAGCTTCTTCAAATGGTTTGAATTTTCAGCATATAATGCATCTGATCAATATAAAGCAAAACTGTTAATATCTGTCTTGGATGTTGGGAGTGCCAATCAAGTCACCTGCTACCTCTCAAGCAGCTCTAATACCTACCAAGATATAAAAGATACTATGCTTCAACTGATTGGGGGCAACTCATTGATGTCGCAGTGAAAGGCAGAATCCTTGACAATTGGGTTTCACCATAGTGAGACCCTCCTGGAGTTTGCTGATTGATTTATGATGAGTTTGTTGAGTTTCCCCAAGATGAGCTCGCTGGTGCTAACGCAGGGGAACCCAACAAGTAGGCTGACTGCAAGGGGCTAGCGTCAGCCAAGAGGACAGGGGCGGCTCCAGACGTGACAATGGATGAGATTTCGTTCATTTTGATGATATCAAACTTAATAAAATATAAGATAAAATAGATCTTATGTACGAAATTAATTTATTATTATAAAAATTAGGGATATTTATAGGGTATTAGGGGACATGTGGCTCTATGATCATCAAGGCCCCATCCAAGTAGGGTTTCTCCTGGACCTCTGGATGGCCCATGATTCTGACCCTTACTTGGATCAAGCCGTTCATGTGATCAGGTCAGGTGAGATCCTAGGTCACATGTCCCAGGGAATGGGAATGTACCATTTCCTCAAATTTGGAGTAATTTATACCAAGCCCCAAATTCAATATACTGGCAGATTTGATTCTTATTATCGAATCTGATAAGCCAACAAGGATTTACCCTCCTTGAAGGGGGATGTCGATCCTTCCCCTGGACAAGGCTTACACCTAACCCAGGGAAAATCCTGATAGGAATTTTATGTGCTTATTGGGGCCATATATTTAGCAGAAGCTGATGTGTGCATTGCAATGACCTCTGCAGTGAAGCCTTAATTGTGAGCTTCAAAATATCATTTCACTGATTCTGGATGATGACGTTCCCCTGCTCAAAATTATACAGCTCTTGCGCCACATTTCCCTAACTTTCCACTGCCAAATATGGAACTTAAGAATATTGTCCCCGCTGGACCCTCTTATTTAGGGGAATCCATTCGTCCAGCCCACATTACACCTAGCAATCCTCAGCCTTACTATAATTCTATGCCTCGTCCTTGGCCAAATATTCCCAACAGTTTGATTACCGCCCTGGGGCCGTTCACAAAAATTGTCAGCAACCTAACTACTTACCTGGACCTAGTTACAAAAATGCCAGCAATCGTCTTATCTACATTTCCCTAGTTACTCCAAACGTCCCCATACTTTCTGACCTGGACCCTACTATGAGAACCAGGGACACAGCTCTTATAAGGCTAGTTGCTATGAATGTATTCTCCCTGGCCACTTGGCATGAATCTGCCCTAACCGCCATGTGCACTACATTCAACAAGATTAATACTACAAGGGAAAAGATAAGTAGATTAAATACAGACTCTCTACCTCTGTGATCCCCACGACAAATGTCCATGAATCATAAGTAGTATATCCCGCAGAAGCCCTTCAATATGATGATGGATTCTATATAAGCAGTTAGTTGGAGGAGTAAATGTAGTGACATGAGCTCAAGCCAAGGCCGCAGCGGATGAAGGACCTCTGGAGAAACTGAAGCTTTACGCCTGCCAAGTGCTTGATCAAGCTTCTTCAGACAAGGTGGATTTTGCCGCGGATGCACCTACTCTAAAAGTAGTAAATGTCGCCTTTCCAGTAGACGCCATTGTTAAAGAATACCCCAAAGTCGGTGAGGGAATTATGAGTTTTCTTGAAAAAAGAGATCTCATAAATGTTCACATATGATTCAGTTAATATTCTTCTTATTATGAGTGCACATACCGTGATATTTTTGTAGTGAAAAAAAGAGCTGCGGTAAAATAGATACATGTGCTCCAGTCAATATAATTTCCACCAAGTTGGTGGCGAAGTTGTTTTTAGAACCTGATGTGGACCATCAAATTTTGTTTGAGACTGCTGGAGCAGAAGACACCATCTCTGAGGGAGCATACAGTGCGCTAACTTTGCAGTTTGGGTCCATTGTCATTGTAGCTCTGGCAATTATGCTACCAAACAAAAAATTATGACTTGTAAATTGGAACTGCTTTCCTGTGACATTTAGGTGCTGTCATTGATATGACGGAGGATTCTCTTGCCATTTTGGGACAGCGGATTCCAATTTACTTTACCTCTAGCAGAGTGCTGAATGATCTGGCGCACATTGTCCATATCAACCTTGCATATAATGCTGGGTGATTCCAGTTTACTAACATCGATTAAAAAGCAAGACTCAGACCCTTCCCTAGCCGATATATGAATACCAGGGATACCTCTTCGAGCGGCATAGCCTATATCTATTCCTTCTAGACAACAAGTTCTAGAGAACACCGAGATAGAAGTGGAAAACCCTGCCAGGATTTATGGGGAGGTCATTGGGACCTATAACAAACACAGCTTAAGCCTCATGTGGCTCCAGGGATTATACTCCTAGGGCATGGAGATATCAAGGTTTTGTTAATGAATCTCCAGAGTGAACCAATGAAAATCTGCTGACACCAAATAGTGGCATATTTACACCAGACACAATTTAGGAGGTTCTTCAGGTTCATGAGTTCAGTACATTAGACGAAATTGGCCTAACAGTCTAGTCGCCATTCAGAGTAATGACAGTGGTATCACGAAAGAACTTACTAGGGCTAATGGAAGAACAAAAAGACCAAGAGAAAGCTTTATTTTAGAAGTGCAATGAGATTTTGTCAATGATTATGATTTTGGGAGTGATTGGGGGATGGTCCTTCAATTGGACATAGGAGATCATCCCCTATAAGGTATCAGCCAATCTGCTGATTGAGGGCAGCGGAAGACGTTGTCACTGAGGAAATTGCTAAGTTGCTGGAACAAGGAATGCTTGAACCGTCCAAAAGTCTGTGGGATTTTCCCGTTCTTATTGTAAAAAAAGTATAGCACCAACTACATAGTAAAGAATACCGGAAGCTCAATAGTATTACAAAAAAGAACTCATACCCCTTGTCACAGATTAACAATGCTTTGGTTAGTTATGGGGAGCCCGTTACTTCTCAGTGATGTACTTGAACTCAGGTTACTGGCATATTGAACTACCCACAGCAGAACAGGAGAAATGCGCCATAGTCATATCCAAAGCCCTTTTCCAATTGACCCCTATGCCCCAAGTGCTGTGTAAAACCCCAGCTACGTTCCAACAAACCATGAACACTATCCTTAATGATTTGAAGCAATCGTGTATCCTCATATACCTCAACGGTATCAATATTTTTCTCTCAAACCTTTTTGGAGCAACTTGATTATCTAGAAGCAGTATTCCACTAGCTCGCTGAGGAAAAAATCAAAAATAAGCCTCAAAAATGTAACTTTTTCAAAGGTCAGTTGAAATATCTTGGGTTTGTTGTAGGCTCCAAGGGGCTAAAACCACAGCTGACCAATGTGGAGGCCATCTAAAAATGACTACACCTAATAGTAAATGCAACATACAAGTATTTTTGGGAATGGTCAGTTACTTCAGCACTTTAAACCTAACTTTAGATGTATTAGTAATCCCCTGTTTGTGTTATTAAAATAAAGATGCTGTGTTTGAATGAACGGAATAATGTCAAAGCACCTTTAATACGCTTTGGATGGCACTGATAAGTGTGCCGGTGCTACGCTATCCAAACTTTGATAGAGAGCTTATCATTCAGACTAATGCATCCCTTTCCACTGTTGGGGTGGTCCTTTCTTAGAAAGATGATGAGGGAGAGGAGCATACTGTTGCATACTGCAGTCAAAGTCTGAACTGCCATGAGCGTAATTATGCTGTGTATCAGACATTTGCCCTTACAGCTGAAAACTAATAATTTTTAGGTTAAATTCAGCCAAAAATGGAAAATGTCAGACACTTGTGATTCTCTGATGACCTTAAGAGCGAATTTGATGTAAATGTCGACTATATTGGCCAAAGGACCATGGCTGATTCATGGTAGAACCCCATTAATTGGGGTAATACCATTACAAAAACTGCTTGGGCGATTAATGAAAATTCAAGTGGTTGGATTTCCTCCCCACTAGATGGACCATAGGGTGACCATTGGAAGGCATGTCCCCGTCCACAAATAGGTACTTCCAAGCTCCTTTGTGGGGACCACCCCCTTTATAGGGGTGGCGGAGGTCCCCCAAGATGAAAGTATTTTATTCAATGGTGATTGGATAATATAAATCTGAACATTACCGCATGGGAACATTCTGCCCCAAAACCCCAACCTTCATCATATAAAAAATCAACCCACAATCTGATAGCAGCAAAACCCATAATTCCTAATTCAGAAGCATCAAAGTTATTCCAAAACTATCCTTAAATTCCCCGAAACCCTCAAAACCAGTCTAAATATGGATCAGGCGGATATTGAGGGGATAACTTTTCCTTTATTTCCTCGCGCTCTTAATAAAACCCCCTAAAAATCAAAGTTTTATTAGAAGTTTATTCTCCATTTTTATTAAAAGCTTTTGAGTGATCCAGCGGCATATGCACCAGAAAACACAAGAGAGCTGGATTCCTAAAAATTGGTGCTCACTACAGGGGCTCTCCTGCACAATAAAAAATTGTCAAAAATGGAGGCTACAACCATGAGTAACCCTCCCACTAACCTCCTTACGTGAAGTCACGTTTAGTTTCCCTGCAAAACAAATAACAAGCACTTTTTCTTGACTCACTGAACTGGAGCAACGCCTTCTAAATCCATGATTTTGTGACAAGTATATACCTGGCGAAGGGATAATGCTACCTTTTTGTATGTTTATAAAGCTGTTATGGATGGTGCAACGGACAAGCAAAAAGTGCAACACATTCTTCATTATTTAAGCCGTCTAGAACAATAGTAGATAGTCCCTAACCTGAACCCTTCATACACCTGGGCAGAGGTGAAGGTTTCCCTTATGGCTGAATTTAGATCACAAAAGAGTCTATACAGGGAAAAACAGGCCATTATGCGCCTTAGTATGTTTGATGGTGAATCAACCATTGCCTTTGATGAACGCTTTTTCTTGCTGCGCAAAGGCTGTACACCTCAATCATGCTTACCCTTGACGATGCTATCGCCACCCTGTTAACTGGGCTAGCCTCTCAACCCTCTCTAGTCAGACATATCATCTCAGTAAAACGCCATATTAAAACCATCCACAATCTAAAGGAGGCTTTAGTAGATGTTGCCAATTTCTATTCCTGTGTTACTCCTGAAGAAACTAAGGTGACATGTTCAACTTGCATCATTGAGGAGCTAATTCCTGTTGAGAAGTTGGGAGTGCGATCACCTGTGCCTATCCTTCCTACAAAACCCGATTCCTCAGTGCAACTTAATAAGATTATCACTCATTCTACTAAATAAAAGCCCTGTAAGGTTGTAAAAACCATTCGCCCGCACAAGCTCACTAAAGCCGCTGTGCCTACCCCTCCAGCTAAGCTGGTAAATGCGCGCTCTAAGGCTATTCAATACCCTGTGGCCATCTCTCCTCCCTCCATCGTGGCCTTACCAGTTGTTGAGAATACCTTTGGGGATGAATCTGAGAGGGGTTAAGATGAATTTGGTTACTACATATTAAGAGCCCCATAGAAATAGAAGTGCCTGATCATTTGAACTGTGGAGGAGTAGATGAGCACACATATCTGAGGAAACGTACCTCAGCCAAATACTAGGGTGTCCAAAAGTTATTGACTCTGTCTGCAATGGTGACTAGTTCTTAGCTGGCTTGATATGCCCTCTTCAGCGGGTGCATCCCACAAAATACATCATGATAAATACCCTGAGACTGCTAAAAAGCTAACCTTCACCTTCCGACTCAAGGAAGTCTTAGCTCTGTCACCTAAATTTGGAGGAACGCTCACTATAGTTATAGTGGTCATTCAAAAGGTCAGAATACTAGACATCCTGGACACTGGCTCACCAGCCAACGTAATATACTCTAAGCTTATTAAAAAACAAATCAAGTGCCTGACTTGGAGTACATGCAAGAGTTTGGAACTGCTGGCCCAATGATAACCGTGCTAGTGGCATACTCTTCCCTACCCATTCGAATTTGGAAGCTTATTCTATCAGCCCCTGCTGTGAACTTGGACAACAACGCATATGATGTGCTCATTAACACTCAATTTATAATAAAGTATGAAGGAAAAATCAACCTGAAGCAAGGGGTTCTCTCATTACTCAACTACAAAGTCCCATTATTCGTATCTAACAAAGAACAAAGCAAGCATGAAAACTCCTTCCTGGTCATATACCCTTTTCAGCTATAACCTTGCCATATTCCACTTCAGGTCACAATACAAAGAAATTACCTGAAACAGTGGATGCTGGGGATGGTATCTCTTTCTATGCGGCGGATAAGGTCTTTATTAAACCTGAAGAACATAAAGTGGTTGGCAATAAAATCACACTACACATCCTAAATCATTGCTTGTTGCATCTCATAAAGTATTGACGCATTAGCTCCTTGGAGCCTCGTGTCTTGCCTTGGATACTAGACCCATCCTATCAGAGGCCAATTACCATTCTTCTAAGGAACCTCACTGTAAAGGACATGATTATATGGAAACATCAGGAGATTGGCAGAGGTTTCCTACTCCCAGAAGAGGACATTGAACATATCCATGCCATTGGCTCTATTTCGGATTTAGGCTTACCCATGGACAATATGGTGTGCACCTTGCCCAATGTTCATATTTCGGATAAGCTGACCCCAGAGGAGTTGGAAAAAGTTCATACCTTGTTAGACAAATATGGTGACATATTCTCCAAATTGAAAACTGACTATGGCCACATGAAGGGTTGGTGCCACTCTATTGATGTGGGTGATGCCCGGCCTATAAGGTCTAAACCTTATCATAAGTCAAAGGTGGAGGAACAAAAGATGAGGAAGGAGCTCCAGCAGTTATTAGACGCGGGGTTATTTGTTTCCTCACAAAGCCCTTGGTCTTTGCCCCTCTTACTAATTAAAAAGAAAATGGAGGTCATCATATAGTCATGGCTTAATGTAGATTAATTAGCCTCACTAAAAAAGATAGCTATCCTACCCTCATATTGATGACGCCTTATACCAACTCTCTGGCTCTAAGTCCTTCTCCGCCAATGACTTGGCCAGTGGCTATTGGGAAAATGGACCTTTCTCCTCAAGGTCAGGAGAAATGCGCTCTTATCTGTAGTGAAGGTCTTTTCCAATCCACACAATTACCCCAAGGGTTGTGTAATGCATCTGCCTCTTTCCAGCGTGTGATGGATCACATCTTGCAGAACCTCAAATTAACTTGTAGCATCGTCTATCTTGATGACATCACGGTGTTCTCAAAAACTTGTAACAAACATTTTGATCACTTGAAGGAGGTGTTTTAACGGTTATATAAGTCTGACATCAAGCCTAAGCCCTTGAAGTGTACCTTCTTCCAAAGGAAATTAGATTTCTTTGGTCACTTTATTTCTCAAGAAGGAAATCAAATCATGCAGGACAAGGTCGAAGCCATCTCAAAAATGCCGCCCTATAAAAATCTATGGCTTATTCAGGTATTTCTAGGGATGATGGGGTTTTACCATCAGTTCATCCATAAGTTTGCCCAGCTCAGTGAGCCCCTTGTCCGACTATTAATAAAGAATACCCTTTTATTGGAATGCTGAACAAAAGCCTCTTTGAGACAATGAATTAACTGCTACAACAAAGTACTATCTTACAGCACCCAGATTATAATAAACCGTTTATCTTGCTTACTGATGCCTCAGACTACGCTGTAGGGACCATCTTAGCCCAGTTGGATGAATAACGGTGTTTACCATCCTGTATCCTATTTTAGTAAGATTCTGCCAAAGGCGGAATGCAACTACAGTGTAACGGAGAAGGAGTGCCTTGCTTTTCTGTTAGCTATAAAGAACTGTCGCCCTTTTCTCTATAGATCCACCTTCACTTTATTTCTCAACCATGCATCTCTCTAAAGTTTTTACAAAACATGAAGGATCCTACTGGTCAGCTAGCTCGCTGGGCTCTAAAGATCCAGCTATATGGCATTAAGATCAAACACCACGCTGGAACCTGTCACTTGAATGTTGATGGGCTGGCTCGGCTACCAGTCCTTCATTTGGATAGATGTGAGGCGGAGAGGTTACATGACCTTTTAATGACCCCCAATGAATGAGAGGATAAGGATGAGCCTGATAAGAAGACGTTAACCCGCACTCCCATTAAACTAAAGTTGAAGATGTGAAGTTGTATAAGCAGGTGGGGACAAAATTGCTACCATACCATCTACCCTCAGAACACGTGCCTGCAATCTTAGAAGCACATTCCACCTTAGGTCATGGAGGGGCAAAGAAAACCTATGAGTGGATTAAGGATCGGTTTTATTGGGATGGAATGATGGAATCTATTGTCAATGTTTTGGAAGCCTGCCTTAATTGTAAGACGCAATCTGGTTCTAAGTCTAGATACCAATATCAACCAACTACCCCTCAACAAACGTTCCACGCCATCAGCTTAGATGTAGTAGGCCCCCTATCTCAGTCAACTAGTGGAAACAGATTTATCCTATTAACTATTGACCACTTCACTAAGTGGGTTGAAGCCATGGCTTTTCCTACCCAAACAGCTAAAGCCACCGCCACCTTCTTAAAATACCACATATTCACCCATCACAGTTGCCCCTAAGTACTACTCTGAGATAAAAGTAAGAACTTCACCTCCAGAGTAATCAAAATCCTGGCCACATCTATGGGAGCACAACAACTTTTCTCGGCTCTGTAAAACCCCTCCAACGATAAAACTGTGGAAAAAGCAAATGAACATTGATTTCCATTCTCTGAAAGCTGGCCTTTTCTGATCCTCTTCACTGGGATCAATATCTACCTAGTGCTCTTATGGCATACTGATTAGCTATTGCCAGATTTTAAAAATGTCTTCATTCTGTGTGTTGTATAGGTGTGAACCAGGCATACTCGGCCTCTTAGCTAAGGATGTATTCCTTATAAAGTTGAGGAACCAGAAAAAGTTATGAGAAGATTGGCTCAGTGCATAATTCAACATTAATCTGAAGCTATGATAAATTTAGCCAAAACAGTGACAAAGGAAGGACAGGCTGCCAATTAGTTATGACCCCCTACCTACCTTCCAAGTATCCAACATGGTGTTGTACTACCTTAACCACATCACTCCTAGAAGTGGAAAGCTTAGATCAATTTGGGAGGGTCCCTTAACTATCATCTATAATAGAGGAAATGAGTACTCTATCAAAAAATCTAGCTATTGGTATAGCTATTATTTGCATACATGGCCGTTTCCTTTGGCCCTACTTGCCCCACCATCCTTGAGGGTGATGTCGGACATTTACCTTTGCAGCTGAAAACTAAGAGTTTTTAGATTGAATTCAGCTGAAAAAGGGAAATGTCAGCCATTTGCGATTCTATGATGACCTTAAGAGAGAATTTAATATAAATGTCAGTGATATTGGCCAAAAGGCCCTGGATGATTCACTGTGGAACCCTATTAATCGGGGTAATACCATTATGAAATCTGCTCATGCAATAAATGAAAAATCGAGCAGTTAGATTTCCCTGACCACATGACAGACCATGGGGTGACCATTGGAAGGCACGTCCCCATCCACAACTAGATCCTTTCAAGCGCCTTTTCAGGGACCACCCCCTTATAGGGGTGGCGGAGTTCCCCCAAGGTAAAAGTATTTTATTTAATGGTGATTGGGTAAAATACATCTGAACATTACTGCATGGACACAATCTGCCCAAAACCCCAACTTTCGTTTTATAAAAAAATTAACCCACAATCTGATAACAGCAAAACCCATATATCTAATTTGGAAGCATCGAAGCTATTCCAAAACTATCCTCAAATACCCCTCAACCCTCAGTTCTAGTTTAAATATAGATCAGGCGGATATTGAGGGGATTGCTTTTCCTTTATATCCTCGCACTCCTAACAAAACCCCCTAAAAAACCAAAGTTTTACCAAAAGTTTGTTTTCCATTTTTATTAAAAGTTTTTGTGGGTTCAACGGCATATGCACCAGTGAGCACAAGAGAGATGGATTCCTACACTGTGAGCGAGTGGGAGTGCTTAGCAGTGATCTATGCATATAGGTAATCTATGGTCTACTTTCATGGTGTAAAGTTTGAAGTCATAATGGATCACGCGTCAAATGTTGGTTGCAGAACCTCAAAGAGCCTGAAGGGCGTTTAGCTTGATGGGCTCTTAAACTGCAGGCTTATGACTTAGAGATCCTTCACTGCCCAGGAGTTAAGCATCAGAATGCCTACTTTTTATCTCAATTGCTGACCATCGCCGTGATGGCAGATCTCAGCAATGTGATTTACAAAGAGATGCTCAGCGGAATATATGATGATGAACCACCCCAAGTGATAAAGTGTTAAATGAGATGTGAGCAAATACCTTCCAATTCAAGAGGGAACTAAACATGCGAGTTGGAAATTCTACTTTGAATTTTCCATGACCCTTAGAACAGCCTGGGATTATCATGAGCGCCCATAAGGAAGTTGGACATGGTGGTGTGCGAAAGACAATGGAGTTGTTGCCCTCTCAATACTATTGGGAAAGCATGAGCTTTGAAGTGCTTGAAACCATTTCCTGTTGCCACCAGTGCCAAGTGGAAACGCCATTCTTCCAGAAGACCTCGTACCAGTTATTGAAACCACATTTTGCTTGGCATATGGTTTCTCTTGATGTCATCACGCCTCTGCCAATGGGAGCCAACCAGCATATGTAAATTCTGGTGGCTATCAACCACTTGACCAGGTGGGTTGAAGCGTGGGTTATACGTATCTGGGGGCAGTCACAGTGGCCAAGTTCGTAATGGAATCTATTATCCAGTGACATGGTTGCCCTCAGTTAATTCTTACCAATAATGGAACCAACTTCACCTCACACATCCTCCCAGATTGAATGAGCTCATGGGCATCTGTGGGATTCTGATGACTCCATATCACCCTAAGTCCAACATATTAGTCTAATGGGTTAAAATTACTCTGGTGAACATCCTTAGGAAGCTGGTGACCAATAGACCCTCTGTTTGGAGTTCCCTCCTGTCTACTGCTGTATTTGCTTACAACATCAGCTTACATTCTGCTACGGGGAAGAGCCCATTTCAACTGTTATAAAGATGACACCCTGCTCTTCCGGCATTGTTTTATTTGTGTGTAGAAGATACCAGTGGAATGGATCCCCACCATTACTTGACAATCTTTGCTACCAAGTTAATCAAATTGAAAAAAGAAGCATACTCATTTATCTTAGCCAAGAAGATTAGAAATTGGTCCACTGATCAAGTATTACGTAGTGGATTTACCCAATTCCAAGGAAATGAGATGGTTTAGTTCCATGACTAGCACGGATATGGGAGGAAACATAAGCGGGCAACATCTGGGTTGGTCCATTTTAAATAAGTGAGAAAACTAGTGTTGATGCTTATGCCATCAATGACTCAGCAAGTGTCATGGTTGAATGACATGATAATGGGCACTAACCCCAAGGGTAAGGCTGGGCAGAAGGAGAACCAGAAGGTGAATCTTCAGGTCCTCCCTGACCTCGAGCACACATTAGACCAACGCTGGGTACAAGCTAATTATGCCCAGGTTGGTACTAGTGAGGTGACTAACGCCCAGCCCCTCACGTCAGCCTAGGTGATAAAATGGACAGTATACATAATGAATGAAGATGTTTCAATTCAGTTAGTTGAGGAACAGGGTTTTAAAACCCATTCGATTTATAAAATCGCATGTTTGGGTCAATTCCAACTTTAATCGATTACATGAGTGAAGTACACTTCATTTTAGTCTACCAATTAGGATGGGAGTGTCTGTCTATTGGTGAATCTCTGCTTGGGACTGCTTTGATAGACCATAAATTACCCTGACAAAGTTTTAATTGTTGTTTTGTGACCAATATTCCTTGTTGGTCGACTTTTCACAAATAACTTCCCCATTTTTCTGTTTTTTATCAAAATATTATTTTGGATGATCCTGTGCGTGGACCTCTATGAGGAGATCTTGCACTACATTAACCATTCCATCACAAATACGATTAGGTTATTCTCTAGTGCACCGTTGGTTCACCCAGGTTCCCTCTAACCTGGGACGCTTACCCCTTATCCCTCTGTGCACTGCGTCGCCTTTAGTTGGTTTTTGTTATAAGATTGCACTTCTCAACTTGAGTTATTATTGCTCCAGCACCCTCTGCTGGGCTCTAGTACCTTTTGTACTTACGGCTAGTTCCCTAGCATTGGCCCTGTGCACCAAGCACTACCACACTGGGAACATTAGAGCTATAGACACTCTCATTACAGCAAGTGGCCAAATCATTAATTGAGTATATGCAAAGTTTCTCCAAGCGTATAAATAATAGGAGCCTTATTGTCCAGTCAAATTGGGTGGTAATGTCAATCTTTAATATATCTGGTTGATAATCCCTGAAGAATACAACGGAATGGTGAGAATACACAAACTATTATAATATTTAAAGGTATTTGAACGCCTTGAGATGAGGAAATAGTGATTTATAACAGGTTGTTATTGGATCGCTTCAAAATAAGGTTATAAGGCGATGTTAAAATTTGACAAATATGGTTTTAGATCGCCTTAAATTAGGGCGATAGAGAGTTTAAGAATAACAGTCAAAACCAATTAGTGTCAGTGGAATAGAATAGTCTAAGCTATTTGAAAACAGTATTGTCCAAAGTCGCTGATTTATAAGTGAGATGGTCGATTGAAAGAAGGGTGTTGCTAATAGTTAAGAGAGAGCAAAACAGCAAGAGATCGCTGTAATTGAAAATAAAAAAGTATCGTTATGGAAATTGCTACTTTCTTAAAATTTACAGTGTTTTTGAAGGACCAACAATCCCCATATCATCTGTCTGTTGTTCAGTAAATTTTGCCTTTGTAACCCTTATGGCGGATCCCAACAATACCTCCCAAGATTATAACAGGTGTCTTGCACTCCCTGAGAGGAGAATATGGGCAGGAAGGGGGAGTATGAGTCAGGCATGACGTCTGTCAAACGGCTTCATTATGAGCTGAGGTTGTGCAGCTGTGGACCCTAGGACAAGGGAGAGGCAATCCTGGTTGGCAGTGCTTAAATCCACCTTCCTACAATAAACGCCGAGTTTTTTGAGTTGGACTGAAGCTCAGCTAGCTGCCAGTTTGTTCAGCATAAGCTGGCTGGTGTAAAAAGTAATCATGCAAGAAAGTTGCATCTGATCCAAAAGGACTCCAAGGCTTTCTGGACAAAAAGTGGATGGAGTGCACGACTCTTCAAAAGAAGCAGGTGACATAGGGGAGGTCTTCAGTTTTTCCCCCTCATGGACCTTAAACATGGTGGTCATTGGGTCTTATCTCCTGCAAGGGCAATGAGAGGCACATTTCCTGTCCCAAAAAGGTGCAGACGTCTGCCCAGAACTTAGACAGGGTGTTCATACGTTAGCTTTGGGGTAGTGCAAGCTACACCCAAATCACTGTCAGACTCACATTTGGTGTTGCTTGATTTTTTGCAGCCCTAGTGTGGTGGGGGCAGTACTCTAGGCCTTCATCCCAAAATGATATCTGCACTAGGGGGTCCTTTGGGGCTTTTTAAAACTCAAATAAGATACATGACTCAAAACCTAGAAGTAGGGATTAGTGAAAGGGCCCTTGATTATTCATATTCATGCATAACCACCAAAAGGCATAGCTCATGGCTATAAGAGTTATCCAATTGATGAATCTAGAAAAGCAACAGTCAGAAATGTGTGACATATATTTGAAATCAACCATATTTAAAATCATATTCCCAAAGATTTTATAATACTACATTCAAATTTATTATCTCATATTAACCTTGATTATAAGTTACTTTGCTTTTTATCTTAATAAAAAACCATCTTCTCAAAATCTTAATTTAATCCTATCTCTTTTACTTAGAGTTGTTTAAGTAACTTATTACCAGTAGCCAGTCTAGGATTAACAAGATATACAGAATACAGTAATCAGTCTGATTCTGCTATTTTTGGATCAGGACACTCTCTATCATAGATAACTTAGAGCTGTGCTGCCAAGGGAGAGGTTGGATTGGTTTCTGTTGAGTTATGAGGACCAACATATAATGAAATTCTCTTAGAGCTTCTATAAGAGTTTTGCCATGGTAGAGAATAGTTTTCAATGCAATTGATGCTACTCTTTGTAGCATCACAGGAAAATTTGCTCTATGAGGATTATGATCTTATCAAAGGTTGTCTGATGCCTAATCTGCGTGAAGTAGACCCCATGAGCAAAGATTCATCTCACAGTTAAGCGATCTGTGGCTTTTAGCTGACTATTTTAATAATCTTCTAAAAATTTTTAATTCTTTAGATATTCTAACATTAAGTTAGATATTTTTGAACTGTATTTCTTTTAAAAGAAATTAGACTTACTCAGGCATGTTATCTCACATTCTAAAAAATCAAGCCTTATAAGACAAGATTGAAGCTATATTTAAAATGCCTACGTCTCAAAGCTTCTAAGATATCCAGATTTTTTTGGGGAATGATGGAGTATTACCACAAATTTATCCCAAAGTTCACCCAATTCAGTGAGTTTCTCGTTCAACTATTGTCTAAGAACAATTTATTTAATTGGGGTGCTGAACAAAAGGTAGAGTTTGAAAAATTAATTTTTATTATAAGAAAGACCTACCCTACGCCACTCAGATTATGTTAAAACTCTTATATTAAGTAACAATGCCTCTAATTATGCTGTTGGAGCCATCATTGCTCAACTTGATAGAAAAGTGTGGATCACCTAGTTTCATATCTCAGCAAGATGCTTGTGAAAGCTGAACGCAACTATAGCGCTACAGAAAAGGAGTGCTAAGCTTTCCTACTAACTGAAAAATATTACCGTCCTATTTATATGAAACTACCTTTGCAGTAGTTACCAACCATGCCTCTTGAAGTCTTTTACAAAATATGAAGGATCCTACTGGAAGACTTGATCGTTGGGTATTGAAGCTTTAACGTTATGATATGAAGTTTGAGATGAGCTGGGGCTTAACATATGATTGTTGATAAATTGACTCGCCTGCCTGTCCTACATTCGGAAGATATTGAGCAAAAAAATATTATGATCAACTAATGGCCCTTGATGCTTGGGAGATGAGGTTGAGCCTGTTAAGAAAATGTTAATGTGACATTTTTGAAACACCAAGGTTGAAATTGGAAATTCTATAAGAAAGTATGGGTAGATTGGTTGCCTCATCTTCAACCTTTAGAACAAGTACTTTTAATCACGGAAGCTTACTCTACCCTTGAACACTGTGGAGTAAAGAAACCCTATGAGTGGATTAAGGATCTGTAATTTTGGTGGGGATATGGAGCCCATCATCAAAGTCCTGGACGCTTGCCTGACCTGTATGAATTAATCTAGTTTCAAGACCAAATTTTGTTATCAACTTATGACCCCTCAACAACCATTCCACAGTAGAATTTGAATTTGGTAGGTCCCCTACCTCAGACTACCAGTAGGATCAACAAATATTAGTATAAATTGTTCATTTTGCAAAATGGTTAGTGCTGTTGCCATTCTGGCTCAAACTGCCAAAACTACCACAATATTCTTACATTAACATATCTTCACACAACATGGCTATCCCCAAACACTTCTCTGCGAAAAAAATCTCACCTCCAGAGTTGTCAAGATCCTGGCTACTTCCATGGGGCTCAAAGACCTTTTTCAGCTCTCTACAAACTTCTATAGATGGTATCAAGAAGTAGCAAATGGAACTTTTGTTTTGATCTTGAGAAATAATTACTACATATCCTCTACACTGGGATCAAATCTAACCCAGTACTCTTATGCCATGTTATATTAGTTATTACCAAAAATTAAAATGACTTTATTCTGCATCTTGTATGGTCATAAACCTGGGGTACTTGCCTTTTTAGCTAGAAAAAAATTTCTGCTAAGCCTGATGACCCTGAAAAAGCTATGAAGAGGTTGTCCCAACACATAATTTAAATAAAATCTGATGCCATGACAATCTAGTGAAATCTTTACTAAAGAAGGTGAAGTAGCTGATGATCTCAGACAAACTTCTACCTCTTTCCAGATATCAGAAGTGGTATTAATAATCAAAATTGCATCACTCCCAGAATTGGCGAACTCAGGAAAATTTAGGAAAGACATTTATCCATTAATTATATGATGGGTGATAATACTCTATTAAGTACCTTGACTCTGGAGTTACTATAAGCAGAGTCCATGGATGATTTTTGGTCCATATTCTACCCACAATATCCTTGAAGAGTTCAATGTCAGAAATTTTATGTTTACTTGATTGAGAATAATATCTAGGTGATAAATAGTTCTTTATGCTAATAAATCTAAATATAACCCTCAGAAATTAGGCAAACCAAATCTCAAGTTCGACCTTGCACTACTTTGAACTAGTGCTGACTCTCAAGAAAAGATACTCCCCTTCTTATAGAACTAAAGGATTTCCATAGGGTGAAAATATTTTTTTACCAATCAGGAGCTAGGAATCACTCTAATCGACTGAAGTGAACCTTACTCTGAGCTGCTGATTGGATAAAGTATATTTTTTCATAATCACATGGCTATGTCATTCACACTGTTGACCAAACGCCAAAATCCTATACATATCTAAGTGAAAATAACTTAGAGGGTCTTATAAGTTAATTTGGCATCAATCTAAAACTTATCCCCCTGATTCCAAATTGCGTTACTCTGGATACATAATACATCAGATTATATAAAATCTTTGGATCAAAATTAAATTGATAGACAATATGAGAATTCTACTTGGATTTATCAGATCTATCTGAATGTTAACAAATTAAAGGGTGGAAATCTGTGAGCACACTTGAATTAATGATTTCTTATTTTTAATTAAGTAGAAATGGTAAAAGAATATTGAAGCCTGGCCATTTTTATGAGCTTCCCATTTATATTACCAATATCCATTTATATGGAAATGACGCATGACAAAGGTCTTGAATCAGTCTTTAGCTATGTGTTTTTTTGAAAAAAGGGTAGAAAAACACAAATTTTGCATTAAATAAAGCATCATAAATCATATTCATCTATCTTGTTGCTATTCGCTAGACGCGGTTTACTTATTAGTCTTGCGTTTTTGGGAACCTGACAGGTTTTTATACTTTTGCAACTGTTATTTTGTTGAGGTCCTGTGGCTAAGCACCCGTATACAACTCCTTGCCAGGATTTTAACAAGAGGCATGAAAAATTATGTTTTTCCATATGGTAAAAATTTTTTGTTAACAAGGCCCAGGTAATGACCACAAGCAGGAGAGTACACCTGAGGTAAGTTCTTTAGTATATTACTTTATTGAACATTTGAATATAAAAGACTTGAGTCACACCAAGTAAGATGTTTGTTGCGAGCAGGAGGGTCTGACCTCCAGAAAGTACATTCAAAGATGTTATTGCTTCCTTGAGGCCATAAAACTAGTACATAACTGGCCAGTAGGTTAGTTAATTTCAATCATCCAATCTATATGATTTTGCGGCTTTAAAAACTAAGATTAGTCTTTTAATATACTCCTTTAATAACTTGAAAATAAGGTTTATTTTAAAAATCTCTTCTGTTAATTTGTTTTATTCATTTGGGGAAGGTCGACCAGGGGACAAGCACTTCTGATATAGTGGGGATAAGCTAATGAAATTTGAAAATTAAGACACCCCAGAGGGTTCAAGGCCCCTCTTGTTGTCTCCAGGATCACCAAGTTTAGGACGGTAGGTGAGTTATGCTGGCTTATACTTGGATGCAGCATAAGTGAAGGAAAGAATTGATATATAGGAACCATATGGGGAACCATGTATTGATTGTCCTTCTGTAATGTGGGGTCAAGTTTCCATAAAACCATGCTTTGAAATGTTCCATTATAAGGCAATGGAAACAATTGATGGTTGCTTGAATTGTAGGCGTTGCTCCTGTAAACGATTCTAGTACTATTGTATGGATCGTCCATAGTGTTATTGCTACTATTAACGCCCTGAGAGATGGGTGGATTGGAGAGTCAATACTTAAGTGAACATGTTCCTAGCAAGGCTGAATGGTTGTCAACTTTCTTGGCGGAATAGGCGCATGACCTTTTTTCATAAAGCCACTGATGTTGGGCATTGTTCTAAACGGTGCGCTAGGCTCCCATACTGACCAAATATTGTACATGAGGGATGGGTAGCATTTAACCATTCTGCTATGCGTTATACTCTCCTCATGCATCTCCACACATTTTCTCTACCTTGGGTTGGAGTAGAGGGTGGTGTGTGTATATCCACACTCTTCTTTGGGTTTCCAGGTTGTATGGTATATCCATATGGTCCAGGTAATAATCCTGGCTATGGTACTCTGATTTCTGCATATTATATTGTCTGTGACTATTTGGCCATTGATTTCCTGTCTGTGAGTTAGCCTTGGGCGTCCTTGGTGACTGGTTTGGCCACATATGTGGATCTTCCACTTTGCTTTTATCAAAGCAAGGAGTATTCTTTTGAAATGTGCAGGAGTGCCATGTGGTCCTGCATCTGTAGGATGGGACGCCAGATACCTGGTTAATATGTTTAGGTGATCTGGTTTTCTTATATGGAGTGCTCATGTAAAGTTATATCTTGCTTTTCTGGCCCAATGTATATCTGGAAGATCTTGCTTGTCACTTGAGCTATCCAGGATCCTAGTATATGAGTCGCTTTCTCTACATAATTAGTAAGACCCATACCTCCGTTCCTTCTAGCCCAAATAGGGTTTTGAGGCGCACAGGGGGGTTGTGGTTGGACCAGAGCCATCCTTGTATTAGGGCGTGAATTGTGTTGAAGAAGGATGGTGAGAAAGCGATTGCATGGGCCGTGAACCATATGATTGATAGAATTATGAAGTTGCCTACTGTAACCCTTCTTGTTAAACTTGTTTGATGTCCATGGTGGTAGGCAATGCGTTTTGTTATTTTTATCTAGAAGTTGATTTTCCATCATGGAGTTAACGTAACCTCATGCTTTTAACCATACACTCAAGTGACGGACAGGTCCAGCTGTTGGCTTGGTGGTGAATGGAAGTTTAGTGGGGTTATTGCTGAATTTCGCCTTATAGGTCTGATGAGGAGTCTTGATGTATTAGTTTGTTGGCCCAGGGTAGATGGCGTCCAATTGGTTTGATATTTCTCCAGGAGTATGATTTCCGCTTTCTCAGTGTTAAGTGATGCGTTGCTTATGGATGAGTAATCTTGTATTACCTTCTCAATTCTGCAATTATCCTGATTGTTGGATACTCCCACCACACAGTCAACAGCGAAGGCCATCATCTTGACTGGTGTTGGCCCTTGACATTATTCACTTGAGAAATCTTCTGTTAATATATATACTTTTATATGATGTGAGCTTGAGAAACCCCTCTCAGATTCTATGGCTGTGGGAAATATAATGAACTTTTTGTAAAACCTTAACTTTCTATGCAAATTTTGAAGCCCATTTTAAAATATAGAATATACCACAGAAATTATGAAACATTTAAAAAAATCTAATTTAGGCTTCAACTTTAGTCTCAGATACCTCCATTTTAAATGCGTCCTGGCCTCATTGAAAAATCTAGGGAATTTGATAAATAATGAATTGAAAGCTGATTTTTGAAGCTCTTGACGTTTTTACCCACCTGTTCGATTTATGACTTTAAAATATAGAAAACTAGAGATATTTGGTTGAGGCAACGCCTTGACCATGACAACACCCAATCCATACATGAGCTTCCTTCAATTTCCATCACTCCTTAACCATCAAAAAAAAGTTTAAACAGTCTTTAACAGATTTTAATATTACTCCTCTAGGGGTACCAACCCACTTTATCAGGAACTATCGTTTTCCCCTACACATATTTCTTCCAATATTTCCTTCACCTTATATTTAAAATAGCCTTGATACTTACTGATCTGCCTCTGGACTTTCTCGCAGCGCTCATAAAAATTAAACTGCAAGATTTGTTTTAGGTGCATGAAAATCTCTTTTAGGAAAATTGATCTGTAAGCCACTTTGTTTACCTAGCGGATGACCTTGTAGTGCCTCAATTAGATTGTTCTAAAAGTTTGGCATCTGGTAGGGACCAGATAACATTTTATGTTAATTATTATGGGGTCCCCTACTTTAAATGCTGGAGACTCAAACATGTGCATCTGCCCTCCTCTTTTGCATTCAAACTGCCTTCACCAGAATTTCTTTCAGAATCATCAGGTCTTCTTCAACTCAGACACCAGGTCATTAATGGGTGAGTTCATTAATCCTGGGTGTCCTCAGTTATTCTTTCTGTGATAAATGAATTTTGGTCAAATTCTTTCATCCCTGTTAATGAGTATTACAGGTCGTTGTAGCCATATTGGTCCATTATAAACATCTTGTCCATTTTTCCTAATGGGTTCCCAAGTAGGATTGCACTTGCTACTCACAGATGTGTTTGGCTCTCTCAGTTTGACTATCATACCAGTGTAACATAATGAGAAGTGTCACGATAAATATTAAAGTTCTCAAGGAGTTGACATTTGAAATGTGAGATGAAGTGTGGACCTCTGTTGAAGATTATTACATTTGGGAATCCATGGCATGTCATACTTCCTTTATATAGATTTCTAGTGTACTCTTTTTCATGCCTTTGGAGTTGAACGGGAAGAACTCAGCATAAAAGTAGTATTATATTTATAAAAACTTATTATAGTCAAAAACCTTTGGATCTTAGGAGCCTTTTAATGAATGCAATACATAGGGAAAACTATGGTATTACCACAATTTGTGGGGGTTTCAGCTTCCCCATAGGCTTTTTTCTAGTATTTTTATCTGACATAAGTTTGATATTGAATAAGGTGATTTTAATGATTCCTGCCGTTCCTAGCCAGGTGTATCTCCATTAAGGTTGTTTTAAGGTATTTCCATGCCTGGATGTCCCACCAGAGGGTGTTTATGAAATAAACCGTTGACTTAATTTTGAAACTTAATGTCAGGATAATATATGTGCTCCATGTATAAAACCAGGCTCTATTATTTTACTTTCTATGTGTGTATTGTTGTATCACCTCTTTGAGGTCCTTCTTAAGTTCAGCACCATCAGGAGCATTTCTGTGCTTTGCTGATACTTTTTATCATGTTGAGTTGGTCTTGAATTGTGGCAAACACTTAAGGAGGTAGCATAGTATTCTTGTAGTACAGGTCCAGTTCTTTTGAGGTAAGCCAACCAGGGGACGGATAAAACTTATTCAAGGTGGGTCAACCTTAGGACAAATATACCACACCAAGAACTTTTCCAGCCAGTACAGGTGCCAAACTCGAAACCTGCACTAGAATGGAAGCAGTTTTATCTTCCAGGATAACCACCCTTACAATTCCAGTTCTTAATTTGAGAAAATATTTCAGGTATCATCTCAGAAAGTCCATTAAGAGATTGCTCTCTCCAAGATTGTACTCAATCATAAAGTGATACTGAGATAACTCTAAATGCCATTAGGCTTGTCATTAATTTATTTATCTTGGGCTTATGTAAAAATTGAGGGCCATGTGGTCAGTAGATTATGAAAGGATGCCAGTCATACAGAAGATGGCTTAGCCATTCTTCCAGGGATGTCATGTTCAATAACTATTCTTTATTCTATTTTAAGTGCCAATTTTTATCTTGCAAAGTTTTTATTTTTACTAATGCTAAATAGGAATTACAAACTGTCCTTGCTTCATTTCAATAGGAACTCCCTCTATTAAAAATAAAGATGCATCAATTTTTACTAAAACTGTTTAGTTAACATTTATGTGAAAATCAACTAATGTTTAGGAGTAAGATTTCCTAATGTCCTGGAAATCTCTATCATCTTACTCAATTTAACGAAAATAACTTGCTCTGTGATCTTGATTAATGGGTATCCATTTTATAAAGCTCCTTATTGAACTGCCTTAGTAAGTTTAGGAACCTATAAGCTTATAACCCCATTTTAGTAGTAGGGTCTACCTATTGATCACTTCTTATAGTTTGTCAGGAAGTTTGGCTGTGCCCCTTTTGAACAGCACGATGGCAAAAGTAAAGAAGAATACTTTTAAAATTTTTACTTTTTATCTTAAACTGGACATCTGGACTTTCAATGTTCTTAAGCACTTTCTTCACAACAGAGGCATGTTTCTCCATTGTTTTAAATATACAAGTATGTTTTCCATGCACACAACACAACACTTATTAATTAAGTCACCCAGGGAATCATAAATGTTTCATTGAAAGCTGATGATATATTCTTCAGACCAAAAGTCATAAAATTATGCCCAGACTCCCAAGTGACACTTGAAAGTAGTTTATTGCTGGTGATATTGGACTAACAATACTGGTAAATGCATCATAAGATCTAAAATTATAAGTTCTTGGTATGCTAATATCTGAGAAATGGCCTCCATCAACAGAATAGAGTACAAGGCTGCCTCAGCTCTCATATACTTGTCATTAGTATACACAAGGTTGGAGATTTCCACTTACCCTGGGGACTTTAATTATGAGGACACCACCAGGGCTTGAAACATCAAAAATCTACTTTAGCATCTCTTTTTACATAGAGTATTCAAAGATTCTTTTGCCATAAGTTTAATGGATAAATTAATTTTTTTAAAACTCAGGATTAATTATAGACTATATTAAGAATGCTATGGAATTATAGGAGCAATGGCGGCGGCATCATTCCTCTAGATTAGGTGAGCGCATTTCTTATACTCCTACAACATGTACACACTATGGTCAATCATGTGCATTGTGTTCATATGAGGCCTTCCATTACCCGTGATAAAAGTTTTTTTAAAGCCACTGATGACTAGTCAATTTTAAAAAAGGTAACCAGATGTTACTCTAGTTCATTTTGAGGTGAAAACTTGTGCCACCACTCGTGCCCAATGTGATTAGGCAAAGTAAGTTCCTAATTGTGCTGAAATTTTATAAAATCTGCATGGACCTTGTTGCAATTGTATGAGAGACTCAATCTACCAGTATTCTGACAAATTTGTGGTTTCAGTGAGTATAGCGGTATCCTTCTCTTGTGTCTTCAGACTACAGGTATTTAATAAGTCCATTGTTTATATAGTTGTCCTACAAAGCTATTTCAACCAAAGCCCAAAGTTTCTTGAGAGAAAAGTTTTCTCATTAGCATTATGAATCGAGAAAAATGGCATAAACATGTTAGATAAGGCTTTCTTCTATTAAGGATTAAAATGCGCATATGAGTTGGGCATAATTAGTTGGTGAAGATTGCAAACTGTGTGAGGACGCTTGGAAAGAAGGCTCCTTGTTGAAGGCACTTGTGCATTCGCACCTGACCCTAGCTTTCTCATGTAGATTGTCACCAGCTTCAATTATCTAGCTTCTTTGTTAAATCCTAAGATGAGCAGCAAAGATTGACTCCCCTTGGACCATAGTCAAATGTCCATCCACCTAGGCGGGGACCAAGATTTCCTCCTCCAAATTAGCCTGTTGAGGTATGATGTTGACCAAAAATACATGATTGGCCAATAATACATCTTCACATAGACCTTGCCGCCCCGCTTTCCCCAATTTTTATTAAATAAATCCATCATTCTACCTTTTAAAATCCAGCTAACTCATCTCCGTTGAATTCACTGATCATTGCTTATTCATCTTAAAATTCCATTTCATTACCTTTTCCTTTTAGGATATATTTGTTTGTATTAATTTAGATCATTAATCCATAACTATCTCCACCAATTTTCTATTATAATTACTGTCTTTTTTAGTACTAGATGGTACTATTATAATTACTGTCTTCCTTTTTAGAAAGCTGTACACAAACAATATTTTTTCAAGTCTTAATTTGAAGCACACCCAACCCTCTAGGCGTGTATGAGAGCCTAAAAGTTAGTTAAAATTGGAATTATTCTAAGAAGGTTTGACAATACAGAAAAGACCATTGAACCAAGCATCTTATTGCTATCAATGAGTATTTAGCAAAAAAACAGCGAGATGGATACTGATTGTGACACTGAGGCACTAGACTACAAAACCTCAAGACCCTAGGAATTTTTTTGGGAATAAATAATTATTATGGTGGATTTTTGGAGAATTGTAAGTAGTAAGTGATACTACAGTGAAGCCAGAAATAATTTTATTATACATATATCTTTATACAATTTAGTACTTTTATCTAAAGTTTTTTACTTCATCAACAATACTTTATTGAATGCTTTTCTTACCTGTGCTTAAATTTTCTATGTTGTAATCTAGTTGAAAAATCGGGTGCTCAATGCAGGAGGAACTTCTGACAATATTATAGACAAACCATTAAAGATCAGTTAAAACCCATTTTGCTTTGTCAATAACTTTGTGACAATTTTCCACATCAGCCTATATATCAGAAAATCCCAGTCAGGTTATCTTTCATCTTAGTAGATCATAAAATGAGAAAAAGGACGCCTCTGCCATTGAGATTGCCATAGTAGGACCACTAGATTCCCACTCCTTACCTTGCATGTCTATGTACCCTATGAGTATGTTAAAGAAGTCATGGGGTGGCTACTCTAGGGTACCGCCTCTACACTGAAGCTGTCAACAAAGATCATATGAGGATGTTCAAGCGACAATTAAAACAAGATCACCTGTGTTGAAATCAAAGCAGGGGCGTCAGATTTCAAGCGCCCAGGTCGATATACACCAAAACAAATGATATTGTTTGAAGACAGTAGTCTTGATCAAAGATTAACAAAAGCTACTGTAGTTACAGCAATAGGGTTTTAATAAAAAGAAAGATTACACTGTAGTATCTGATTCTGTTAGTGACTCCCAGGATCGCTCAAGTGATCCTCCAGATAGACTTTTACAGCTTTTCCAAGG
Organism: Massospora cicadina; assembly: GCA_022478985.1. Lineage (NCBI taxonomy): Eukaryota > Fungi > Entomophthoromycota > Entomophthoromycetes > Entomophthorales > Entomophthoraceae > Massospora > Massospora cicadina. The sequence continues at coordinate 64,865 of JAKSZP010011916.1, forward strand.
AAAGATCCTCTTGCAATTGTCAATACTTTTCATATATGCTTTCTTACCAACCTTCTCATTGGTGCTATCCAAGGTTACTAAGAAGCACTTGAAAAATGGTAGGCTAAAAATCATAATATCTGAATTAGTTAGGAAAGAAAAAAGCTAGGTTTTGGTTAATTTACTATAAAGATTTGCACGCTGGACATAACCAGATGAAGGTGGATGGCGATGATAAATATATAGGCCCTATTAACAAGGATTTACGCCGTCATAAGGCATTGGATAATGGTATGATAAAAATCTATAGGGGGCAATAAAGTAATTGTGGTCACAGCATTGGTAGCTAATAATTTATGGAATGAGAAAGGTGCTAGCGGAAAAAGTGATTTGACTAATAATAAAACTTTCTGGTAGGCAACTACACATAAAAGATGGGACTGATGGAAGAAATAATTACTATGCCACACTCAAATCCATGATCTGATTAAAAGTTAAAGTCTGCAATTGAATATATATAAAACAAAATATTCATATTATTTTTAAATTTTTAACTTTTTTTTTTAAATTTTTATTGCGGGGAAGGCTGACCATGGGATGGACACTTCCGAATATGACTCAGACGAGACAAAACTTAGTACCAGGTGAGGCACCCCAGAGAAGCGATGCTATCTCTTGTTGCCAGCGGGAACGCCACTTATGGGAAGGGGGAGGGAACTTGTGTAGGGGGCGTAGCCACTATTGAGCACGTGTGGAGGAAGGGGTCTGATTTGATGAACCAGACTGGGAACCAGGAGGAGACCAGCTGCCGGCGACGTGGTGGGAGATATCCGAACATCCATGCTTGAAAGTGATCCACCAAATGAGACCGGAATCTGTGGACAGCTTCAGGGAGGGTGGGGATGGATCCGGCGATGGCATCCAAGACAATCATGTGGATGGTCCACATGGCGATTGCAACCACCAGAGCACGAAGGGAGGGTGGGAGGGGGAGGCCATTGATGAAGCAAACATATCTCTTGACAGACTGAAGGGATGTGTTTGATCCTGGCCTAGCAGACGTTGGACTTCGCGCCATATTACTTTAGAGGTGGGGCACTTCTCCAGGCGGTGAAACAGCGTTCCATACTGGCCACACATGACACAGGATGAGTGTAAAGCATTAGAGCGCTCAGCTGTACGATACACCCGCCTCAGGCAGCGCCACATATGGGAGCGGACTTGAGGCTGCAACAGAGGATGGTGTGCGTATTTCCAGATAGTCTTTTGGGTCTCAGTGGAATAAGTGATGTCCGAAATATTTATATTATTGGTCAACCCAATTTTAATATTTCACCCCAATTGGCAAGCATCAGGGAGCAAAGATGTGATGGGGTCAACTAACTTATTTAGAACTTGGGTTTGTGGGCCTAAAACTTAACTTATATATTTTTAAGAACTTAGCATGCACATGATTAATATGTTGATCTTTAACAGGATTCTTTAGAATTTAGGCATCCATGAATGTCTTTTTATTGATTCTAAAATTCCCCTTACTATGTATTCCAGCTTGCTGGTTATTTTAATTCCATGATTATCATAATTTAACACTAGTCACCCTAAAGTAAAATGGGGTAACAACCACCAGTCTTTTTTATCTCATACATGATATCTTCTTTTATGAGCCAGCTCAACAGAATATTCTGAACTCTGTAATCGGGTTAAATTCTGCATCATCATTTCCAAGTACTTTTGTGGGAGTCATGGGCTCTTGATTAACACAAGAATATATAATTAGGGGAAGCACAGATTGCTCACTATGAAGTAAAGTGATGAAGAATGCCATTGCTGTATGATAAGATAATTATAGATAAAGATAGCGGAAGAAGATGTTCCTGCTGGAATTTCTGTCATGATTATCTCATGTAATAACCCAAGAGTGTACAGTTCACCCATTAAATGGTGCCGTTGGTCTTCGGGGTGAAAGGATATAGACATTACCCCATGTATACCCATTTAGTCATTAAACTCTAAAATCATCTAGGATGAAAATTTAGTTTCATCATCCATCAATAGAAATTGGGGACACACATGATGATATATAACGAAATATAAAATGAACTGAGCCGTCATCATTGCACCTAAATCTCTGACTGGTTTGGCCTCCGCCCATTTTGTGAGGTGTGTCAATGGCAGTATTATATAAGTAAATTGGTCTGGCGTAAAGGTCAGGAGGTCCACAATATCCATAGATATAGTATGCCAGCAAAATTGGGTTTAACTAACTGATTAGTAGTGTTTTTATGAAGAGGCCCATCTAATTAACGTGCCTTACAACAGCGGAGGATCTCATGATTAGAAAATTCATAGATTCCCAATAATGGCGATGGTTCAACAGATCAAGCATCTTATTAAAACCACTTTGACCCATCGCAATGTGAGCCCTGATAATATTAGTCTTCTCCATTGGTCAGGGTACCCAAAAACGCTGATTGTTGAGGTTTTTATATATCTTAAAATTTTTTAGCCATAGCGCTCTTCTTTTACATTTTTAAAGAACTCTGAACTTCACTTTTTTTGCCATAATTTTTGGTTATCATTTTTATTGATTAAATTATTAGTCACATCGGCCACTAAGGCATAAGGTAGGCAGTTGAGATAGTCTGTAAGCGTTCTGATGCTTGATGCTGAATCAGTGCTGTGTTACAAAATAGTAAGCCTGTAATTTGAAAGCCCAGTAGAAACCTTTCTTCAGGCTCTTTTAAATTCTGCAACCAACGCAGGGAGGCATGATCAATTATTATGGTGAAATGCGTTCCATGAAAAAAACCTAAACCTGTTTAAATGTGTAAATATAAACCAGCCTCTCCTTTCAGTTACTGTATATTTTCATTTGTGGGCATCCAATGCCTGACTGTAATAAGCTACATGGTGTTCAATTCCATCAGAATCATATTGACATATCACCACCACAACAGCAGTGATAGAAGCTTCAATTTGAATAATGTACAGCTTATTAAAAATAAAGAACACAAGAGTGGCGCTCGTTTAAGACATATCCTGAGTTTATTGAAGATTAACTGACAGTTCCTAGCCCAGGAAAATTGTATTCCATTCTTGAAGAGTGAGATAGAAGTTCACCTATTTAACTAAATTTTTTTATGAACTGGCAGAAATAGCCTAACCATTCAAAGAGAACTTGAATGAAGCATTTGCTACTTGGACGCGCCATGCGTTCAACCACTTCAACATTTTCCAGCCAGGGCTAAAAGCCATGTTTATCAATGATAAGACCCAATTATTTCAGCTGTCAAAAAAGTTATAATTATGTACTTAAACTTAAGATAAGCATTAGTGAGCTAGCGGAAAACTTCTTCAAAGTGTTGCAGATGATCAGTAAACGTTCTGGGAAAGACATTGATGTTATCAAACAAATCAAAATGCAGAAAGCTTTTAAAACTCTAAGATTAATATCCATTTTGGGATCCACTAAAGGAGGCTACAAACAATATTTTAAAATGGAAAATTTTATTTTTTATTAAAAGTATAGAATACTTGTTTTGATTATTTATAATTTTTTATTAAACAGGCAGGGCAAAACTAGAAGAGGTCCCTTTGTTGATACTAGCTTTCCCTATTTAAACTAGTTTGAATTTTGAGACCATCAATTTTCAAGGCAAAAGAATGCAAATCTCAGTCTTCCAAATAAGGGAATATAGGCTTTTGGCCTATCAGAATGAAGATAAAAAGTTTTCAGAGGTAAAACCGACCCATGTGGTAATGACTTGATGAAATGTATCCAATCACCAGCGAGTAAAATCTATTTACCTTGGCGGTGGTCAAACTTGACTGGTAATGATTGGGTATTTCAGCAGTAGTCAGACTTGGATGGTAATGATTGGCTAATGTTTACCCTATCATCCTTGAGTAAAATCTTTTCACCTTGACGGTGGTTAGACTCAGAAAATAATTGGTTAACTTGCACCCAATCATCAATGGGTAACATCCTCTTGTCTTTTGGGGGTTCCAATCCATGCAATTTTATACTCCTCATATTCAACCGAGGAGTTGAATTACTTCTAGTATTAGTATTTACCGTTTTAAGTCAATTTTTATGATAAATCGTATTCCTCCAACTATTAGGATTCCACCGAGAATCCACTAGGGTTTTTTCATTGTGGGAATTCATATCATTGATATCCACATATTATTTAAAATTTTGGCAGGTGATGGGCCAATCATATGAGCAGAATTGGGAACACTAACACCTCCAACATTCTTTTCCTTAGATCAGAAAGGAGAATGTCTGACATTCCCCCCTCAAGAATGTTGGTAGGGGTGTTGCGGTTAGGGTAGTGTGATGCCTTTTCATCCACTTGAATGATAGAAAGGGGGATGCAGAGCTTGTTGGCAACCTGCCCTTTTTTTGTCGCAGACTTTTTGGGGTTAGTATACATGCAGGAGGACTCCTTTTTGTTGGGTCCATTATTAGCTAAAAACTAAGGGAACTTCGTAGTTGAGCATTGACAAGGACCCTTGTTTCATGTTGATAATGCCATCATATTCAATCATGAACTGCATGCCTATCAGCATATCATAATTTTTGTTTTATAAATCCATGGTGGGGGCTGATAGGATAAGCTTCCCAATATGAATGGGAAGGGATGAGTAGGCACCCAGCGCGCAGGTGTTGCTGGGACCAGCAGTTCCATAGACTTGGTTGTACTCCAAGTCAGGTGCAAGCTTGATTTTTTTCATCAGCTTGGAAGAGATTATGTTCACCGGGGAGCCAGTATTTAGAATGGCCATCACCCAAGCTTTTTGTATCACCACTTCAGCCTTTGTAAGTATCCCTCCAATAGAGGGCGATAGGGCTAAGACCTCCCTAAGATGAAGATTGGAGGTTAGTTGGCAGGCAGTCTTGGGGTAATTTTTTTGGATGGTTTTCGTGGTGTGGCCATGTTGGATAGGTGAATGAGGTGAGACAGCACCTCATCTGCGTCACTGGTGGTATCAATGTCAATTGACTCCCCTAGAATTTGGCAGAGATAGATCTCTTCAGGTATGGTGGCCTCGTCTACTCCTCCAGCATTTAAGCGATTGGGGACTTCCAGTTCAGCAGGTGCCCCTACAACGTAATAACCAATCTCATCCTTATCCTCCCCAGAATCATCCCCTGGGGTGTTTGTAACGCAAGGTGGTGGCATTAGCTGATTAAGTGAGTTCGGGCACATGAGATTTGTCAGCAGTAGGTGTGCCTTTCCCTATGCTGACATTTCTTTTCCCTGCTCTTATTCCTCAGCATCAGCTTTCTTTTTCCAGCAGGTAGTCTCCATGTGGCCAAACTTATCACAGTATTTGCACTGAGGGCGTTCAGGACGGGTTACTTTGGGGTTTTGTTTTTTAGGGCCCATTATCTGAAGGGGCTCCTTCTTGTCCTCAATGGCTAGGGCTCGAGGCTTAGGCTTTTGATCATCAATGGTTAATACGCGAGGTTGAGCTACTGCTCCACGTGAAACATCAGGCTTATGGAAATCAGTGACATCTATTAATGCCTCCTTGATATCTTGGACAGTATGGAAATAACGTTTAACGGAGGTGATGTGCATTGCTAGCGATGAGTAGGAAGCCACTCCAGTCAAAACGGCGGCTATAGCATCATCCAAAGTCAACATTTTTGAGGTTAACAGCGTCTGTGCCTCTATATAGAATTGCTCCACGAAAGCAGCCATGGACTCTCCTTTTTGGATATTCAAACGCATGAAAGCTTGCTTTTTCATGCTTAAAGCTTGTTTGAAGCTGAACTTGTTTATGAGGGCCTCTTTAACCTCGGACCAGGTGCTAAGAGTGTCCATATGTGGTACCATCACCTCTTGTGCCATGCGGCTCAAACAGGAAATAATATGTTTGGCCTTCTGACGATCAGTGGCCCCTTCCATAGCTGCTTCATAGATGTATAAAAACGAGGCAATGCTGCCCTCTCCAGGGATGAACTTGTCTTTGAACGTTGGTTTGAATGAACTAGATTCACCCCCAGTCAGGGTATGAATAGTTGGAGCTTCTGTTATTGGGGTTTCAGAATGGTAGCTCAACTGATCGAAGGTCCATGAAAGGCGTTCAAACTGATCTTGCATGGCTTCAAGCTGGGTTTCCATTTTAGAGAGGGCTTCTAGAGGCCCAGATTCACATAGTCTTTTTTTAGTACTAGATGATCAGATTCACATAGTCTTATTTGAGTTTTCGATCCCTAATTTATAAGTTTCAAAGTCTTCCACTCAGTCTTTCATTGCAGAGACTTGAAAATGAAGTTGTGGCACCATTCAGCTTAGGCTTAATTGAGCAGTTTCCATGGCTTTCACGCGGTTCTTCAGCTCTTCTTTCATTTTTTTACACCCTTCATCGTCATGAGGGTGTGAGCTTGGGCCTTGTGCTCCATCCTTGATCTGCTCATACTTTTGCTCGACCTGCATTAGTTGGCTATATACTTCCTTTAACAGCTCAGGGCTTTCCAGAAAAGTTTTTATTTCTTGTGCTTCGATTTCACATGCAGTCAGACGACGTGCCAAATATTTGGTATTTTCCAACGAGGCTTTGAGAGCTAGCTCCTTTCCTAGCTGAATAACCTTGGCCGCAAGGATGGCGGTGGTGCTAGATGGTTCAACCAACAGACGGCGTTCAAGCTCATCTTCACGCGAAAAGGCCTGAATTAATTGTCATTCTACCGCAGCCATACACTGTTCATATTTCTCTTGAAAGGCGGAATCATGAGCTGAAGGGTCATGACACGTTTGCTCATTTTGCTTTTCAAGTTCTTTAGCAAACTCTTCCAACAACGAGCGGGTGCTAGTGGAGGATGCATTCATTTCATCCCAGAATTTCTTCATGACCTCCTTGACATACTTTACAATCCCAGTATCCATAATAGTAAGTTGGTCATGCAGCTGTATGATGTAGTTGCGATTAGCTTCCACACCAGATTTAACTGCCCCAAGATGTTTGGAGGTCAGTTGATACAACTTTCCATAGGCTAAATTCAGAGCTGCATGGGTATCTAGGTGTCAATGAAGTTCTTCATGATGGCCAGCTAAGAGATGCATCATATGGACCAGAGCAGGGTGAGCAAACTTGTGTACATAGGTGGTCAAATGTGTGAGCTGACCATAAGTCTCTGGGAGGACACTAGTCTCATAGAGAAATAGGTGGCTTTCCTCTACCAATGACGCTCGTTCGCGAGACGCAAGGTCACCTGTGTTAAGGATGCCATGAGTGAGGTCTCTTACAGCTTCAGTAGCTGGCAAAGTGATGCAATGAGACTCAGGTATCAATATGGGCTTAACTTGTTCTTCTTTAAACATTAAGGCAGTAGGACTGTCCATGTGATCATCTTCTTCAGTTCCTTCCTCAGTTCTGCACCCAATGGGTGACACTCTCCATTTCTTTTTTTCTTTTTTATTAATACTTATCGAAGTATTCAGGGGACTTGACCCCCACCTTGGGCTTCAATTTGTGGGATCTGCTAAAGGAGGCCACACGTAATATTTTAAAATGGGAAATTTTACTTTTTATTAAAAGTATAAAATACACTTGTTAAAGTTTTTTATGTTTTTTATTATCCAGGCAGGGCAAAACCAGAAAATTCCCTATGTCAATACTAGCTTTTACCTATTTAAACTAGTTCAAATTGAGACCATCAATTTTTGAGGCAAAAGAATGCAACGCTCAGTCTTCCAAATTAGGGAATATAGGCTTTTGGTCTATCAGAATGAAGATAAAAAGTTTTCAGAGGTAAAACCGACCAATGTGGTAATGACTTGATGAATTGTATCCAATCACCAGTGAGTAAAATCTTTTCACCTCAGCGGAGGTCAAACTCAACTGGCAATGATTGAATATTTTGGCAGTAGTCAGACTCAGATGGTAATGATTGGCTAATATTTGCCCTATCATCCTCAAGTAAAATCTTTTCACCTTGATGGTGGTTAGACTCGGACAATGATTGGCTAAAACACACCCAATCATCGACGGGTAACATCCTCTTACCTTTCAGGGGTTCCAATCTGTGCGATTTTATACTCCTCATATTTGACCGAGGAGTTGGAGTATTTCTAGTATTAGTATTTACCATTTTTTAAGTCAATTTTTTATGATAAATCGTATTCTTCCAGTTATTAGGATTTCACCGAGAATCCACTAGGGTTTTTTCATTGTGGGAATTCATATCATTGATATCCCCATTATTATTTAAAATTTTGGCAGGTGATGGCCAATCATATGAGCAGAATCAGGAACACTAACACCTCCAACATTCTTTCCTTAGATTGGAAAGGAGAGTGTCTGACATCCATAGCCCATTGATAAGTTGTAGGGGCATTGCTTAGCCCTTGAGGCAATCTAGTAGGTTGGTAGAAGCCATGAAGATATTTTCATAGCGCATTTTTCCTGATACTCTTTGGAAAGCTCTATCTGCCAGTAGCCTAAAATTAAATCAATCGCTAAAGATATTGCAGCTGCCCTAGTGGTCTAATGCATTATTAATCTGCAGTAAAGGATAAGCGTGCTATTTTAGGAATGTAATTAAACTTTCAATAGTTTATTACCACATGGTTAGAACTACTTTTCCTAAATAATCAACACTTGGATGCCCAAGGATGCCTGGAGGGCACTAACATCATGAGATGCACAAGCTAATTAATTTCTGTATCAACAACTTTATTCTACCACTTTTTTATATCTAATCACACAGATGCATATTGTAAAATGATTATGGGTATCAAACTGGTGTAGCAAATCATACACAAACTAAATCAAGCTATCTTTCACAAAAAACGGTGTGGTTTTAAAAAAAGAGTCAGCGCTTGATCCTTCTCCTCATCAGTTAACCAAATTAGGCTTTCAAAGATACTAGAAAGCAAATGGATTGCCTGAAAGTTCCGCTAAGTCCTAGTTTATCAAAGTGGCTAGAATCAGTAAAATTCTCGACTTCTTTGACTTAAAATATACACAAAAGCGATAATCTGATGACACTTTATCTGAATAAAGTCCTTATACAATTTTAGCTAAAAGCACCTATGTTTTCACTGTGGTCAGGGAGGGTAGTACCAGGCGCAGTGACAGGTTCCAAATTAGAATGACAGAATGGTGAAAATATTTCGCTATATAATTATATCTATATTTAAAAATTAATTCTTGTTCTTCTATAACTTGATGGCTCACTGGAATGGTTAAATTATGATTAATACATAGCGGAATCTCCAGAGAACATAATCTGGTTGGATGACCACTGTGTACGTCCTGTTTCTGCTTAAAGCCTAAATGCACTATATCATTTTTAAAACACAAGATTGACAACCCCCTGAGGTCTAAGCATTAGGATCTCATCCTTATGATTATAACTCAATAAAGGGGTTTGTACAAGAAATTCCAAAGTATCCTCTTTTTTCAAGCTTTTATAATTATGAGCTCTTCTTATGAAGTCCTAATAAGAGGGCCATGATTTTGATTGTAAAATAATAGCATAAGCAGATATTAATATTGAGTTAAATCACAGTGGTAATTCACTGTATGCTCCCTTAAAAGTGTGGCCTGTGGCCCTGCAATACCATAGACTTTTTTAATATCTATGTCAGGAGTAAGGCCCAATCTTTTTACCAGTATAGTGGACACAATATCAACCAGTGCCCCGCTGTCTCAATTTCATGGAATATAAGCATATTAAGTTCAAATTTAATATAAATGCATTTTAAAAATAATTGTTTATTTATTATTGTGAGGGCATCTTAAGTATCCGTTAGAAAAAGAAAAGATTTATTTTTCCATCCTAACTGGGGGTTGGATTCTGTTAAATTCTTATCAGACACCGCCACTTGGGCCCTTTTAATTAAGGGATATCACCAGAGGTACTGGAGACTCTTGCATTACTGACTGTTGCACATAAGGCTTCACAACTATTTTTTCTGCCAACTGAATTTAACAAATTCCCAGGAGCATTTGGTAAAGGCTCCCAAATCATCTGCTATTATGGGACGAACTGCTATATGTAGCACATCATTGACAGCCTTCTGCTGGATCAAAGGTGTAGTTAAGGGTTTTTATTTGCAATTGGGATCTTTTTAGAGAAGGTGTAAATAGAAAATCTCTATTCTATTCTGCCTGTTTTTTTTAAGTAACCTTCATCTCTGAGGCTCAGCAATTAAGCCTTAGGTTTAGAAATCAGATTCAGACAATTTTTTGTATAATACCTCAAAGTTCTCACAATATTAAAAAGTGATCTGAGTAAGATCAGACTGATCAAAACCAGGCCCAAAAAGCCTTGAGCTAGTTCCTGCTTCAGGAAGCTGGCCTAGGATGGTGGGCCTTGAAGTTTCCACAGGATTTGTTTATGCGCCTCAAAAGTGACAGTGCAACGGCGGAGATAATTCAAATTGGGGTAATAGCATGCTCCTTTTTCAGTTCTGGTACTAGACCCTATACAACACCATATAGAGCTTGCAGGCATGGATAAGAGAGATCTGGGCGTCAAAATCATTTATAACCTATGTTCCAGACAGCGTTTGTGCCTCCAAATAAAATCATTCAGCAAACACAGGAATAGGTTCATCTTCTTTATGTGATATAATAAGATCCTTTTTTCAAAGTGGTCATCATTTTAGCTTCACCAAACTCATTGATAAGAAGATCCCAGTCGTCAAGTTAGAGAACGCCAGCCTTTATAAATTTTTGCATAACTAACTTCTGACCTCCAGAAATCTAATAAGCTTATTACCTTTGCCAGCTTAGCAGTCTCAGACGCTCTTACCATACTAAATTCAAATAAATTCAATAAATGTGAATATTCACTTTTTTGTTGAACTTTGGTAAATATGCAGGGTTACCAAAAAAATTTTTCTCATGGATGCAGGGCCAAGGGGCCTGTGGTGTCCCTATCTGAATTCCCGCTTAATAAATAAAAAGAGGGAGTACATAGGCTTTGAGCTGCTGTATAGTCAGGGTGCTCAGAAGCACCAATGGTCAGAATGGCGGGAATAATGGCAGGTGGTTTACATGTAATCTGCATCACGTTTCTCTCACTAAACCATTCAATCAAAAGGACTTTGAAACCAATTGACCTTGGTGCCTCTTGAAAAATCCTGAAAAATGTTCAACTTGATAGGTTAAACATTTCAGAAAAAAGGCGGAGTTCCGCCTGCTCATGAATTCAATATTAACTATCATCCTTATAGCTGACAGCAAGTCCACTTTTCAAAGTGATAATTTCACTTATTAAGTATTGTAAATTGTGTCCCTGAATTTTAAGGTCCATAAATAAGAAGTCAAAATCCTGATAAAAATTGTTATCAGGCTGTCACTGCGTCGTTGATGGCCTTTCATATTCTTTACTAAGCCTTTCACTTAAAGATCATGACCAAATATGATAACTGAAAGTAGGCAACATGAGCTATCAAATCCACTCATAATTGACAGATTTCATTATGATTATTATTATATTGAGCCTCATAGCTAGACATAACGCATCTGTTTGTTTCATAACTCCTCCTGAGGCTGTCCTCAGCTGGGTGGTCAGAATCCAAATCAATAACAAAAAAACTCAGAATAACAAGGTGTGGTTCGATGTAGTAAGCACTAAATGTTGAAATCAAAGTGGGAGCGTCAGATTTTAAGAGCCAGGCTGATATACACCAAAACAAAAGTAATTTTTGAAGACAGTAATATTGACCAAAAATTAACAAAAGCTAATTTAGTTACAGCAATAGGGTTTATAATAAAGAAAGATTACACTGTAGTATATAATACTGCCAGTGACTACCAGTCTTGCTTTATTTAATCCTCCATATATGCTCTTCAGCTTCTCCAGGGAAAGATCCCAATACAATTGTCAATCCTCATCAGATATGCATTCTCTACCTGCATAATCATTGGTGCTTTATCTGGTTACTAAGAATCACTCCAAATATGATAGGCTAAAAAATGCAATATCTAGATTGAGTTATAGAAAAAAGCTAGGGCTTGGTCATTTTACTTTAAATATCTAATACGCTGGACATAACCATTTTACTAGAGAATGGCCATAATAAATATATAGACCTTATTACCAAAGTTTTTGCTGTCACAGGGCAATGTATAATAGTACACTTAAGCAAAATATGAGGCAATAATGTAATTGAGCTACGGTGTCAGAAGCTGATAGCCTTTTGAGAAATGAGAAATATGCCGGTTTGGATTAATGGTTTTACTAGTAAATCTATCCAGCACGCAACTACATATAAAAGCAGGGACCTCTGTCAGAAATAAATTACATGTCCAATCAAACTATGTTATCTTATTATTAGTTTAAGTATCAAATTCAGTATATATGAAAACAAAATCTACAGATGGTTGAGTACCCAATTTCAACAACATATGCGCAATCATTTTATTATTCCAACAAATGATAATGTCCTCTGTAATTAGTAAGAAATTAATCATAAAAGATAGTTGATATGATTTTGGTACGTACATCCATCATCAAAACTATGTGGATACTAACCTATAAATATACTGAAATCAGAAGATTTGTAATTTTCATGGAGATTAATGGCGTGACAACTAACTAATAGTGAAGTGACCGGATGGTTTTTTTGGGAGGTCATGCCATTGCTCAACATAATTAGCGTTAGAAAAATGAGGTCAATTAAAGAATATACGATCTGACAAACCAGTTGAGTGGCAGTCTGATCCATATCATTGAGGAAGTAGTTGACATTATGGAGCTTCAGTATAATGGTTAGCAGACGTGAACCACCACTATTTATGTTAAAGAGTACCTGAGAGCAAAGGTTTACAGCATATCTTTGATGAAGCTGTGTGCCAGGAGATCCATATCCATTTGATTGCTAAATTAATTAATTATTTAGAAGATGGATCATCAGCTGGTCAAATATTTGGAGTCATTATTGAACATGATAATCAATCCAGAACCTTAGACATATCTTGGACTATACTCAGCAAGATTTGCACCCTAGAGAGATAGACTTGGCTGAAGAAGTACAATCTTTTAAAAAATTATAATGTAAAGTTGTCTCACTCAATGACCAGTATGAGCTCAAGGTCAAAAAGGGTGATCTTACTGAATTTAACGATGAATTTAAAACGGGAACTCTACAATCAAATGCAAGTTCTAAAAAAGTTGAGCGCATCATTGAATCTGAGCACCGTTACCTCTCTGAAATGTTAGAACAGTTTTGGAACAAGTTAAAAGTGGAATTTTGTAGATGTTGACAGGGCTCATCTACCAGAAGAATGATTATTATATTCAATGATGCTTGCAAAACTAGTTCAATAAAATCGTAATTGGGAGATGACAATTTACACTTATGCAGAATATATCAGATGCTCTAAACATATACCAACCCCACTAACCCCTGACTGATCAACAAAATCTGCTTCTCTGGAACCATTACTCTCACATCCTTAACAGCTTAAGTCAACAGAAAAACCCCCAACACACCACCTGGCGCAGATCAATGGCCTGTTGACCTCAACTTGTATCAATTTTTGCCCTAGAATCAGTTTACTTTTTCATCTTACCATGGCACCAAGCCCCAATTTATCAAATGAGGACACTGGAAATTACTGTGTCAACACAATTAACTTATCCAAAGTTAAAAAGGGGAATATATATACCTTCCAGTCAATATCCAAGATCAGTAGGTTGGAAAACCAATAAGGTTAGATAGCAATACTAAAAAACTCATTGGACCTGAAAATCCAAGAGCTTGTGTTTTTTAAAATATGTGAGGCTAGATTGACTTACATAAACTCAAAGGATATTACAATAAAAGTAATGAAGAGCAGAGATAATGGCTGCCATTAAGACTACCTTCAAAAATCTCTTCTGGAAGAGACAACTAAAATTAAAGAGTTCCCTAATCTCTTTTTTTAAAAACCAGTTGTTATATGGCGCAAAAGTTCTGATTAACATTGACACCTATATCAAATTATGCAATACCTATGAACCCCATAATTAATTTACCAAGTATTGTTATCTGTATTAAATGAGTTATTTAACGTGCCACAAATGGTAACTACCTCTTCTTCAATGCCGCCACCTTAACATGCCCTACAAAGGGCATTTGTGAGAATTCCAATTACCAAAAGGCCTCTTAATTTATTAAGTTGAACCAAACTAAGAAAAAGTTTCTGACCTGGGAAACCTGACGTGCGCTATGTTACATGTACCCTATGTGGCATTATAGTACATTACGCCAGTCAATTAAACACCAAAGGGAAAAGCTTAAAGTAGACCATTTAGGATAAAAGAGCACAAAGGATTATGTAAAAATGGGCGGTTTAGAAATGGGATTTTTTATCTCTTCCAGAATCCAACATATTCCTACCAAAGCACAAATCAGCTATCCTCAAGCCACCACCAACGAGTACTAAGCAACTTGTGATGCATTCCTGCCAACAAGTCAACCCATTTTCACCAATGATATATATTTTGTTACCACCCACTTGCAAAAGAGAAGGAATGATGGCCAGTCCATGGCTAAAGTATCAAGATCTTTACATACAAAGTTTAACACATTACAAACTACCTCTCTCTCTCATGCGATATGCAAAAATTAGATGGAGTTAACATGGCCTACATATAGGCGAGTTGAAGAATTCCAGTCATCATCTCTTTTAAGAGCTCCAGACCTATCTAGGTCAGGCTGACAAACTTGGCATTCTTCCCATAAATCTTAATTTTAATTGTTATTAAATTTTTCTATATGTTGTTATTAGCTTAAGGAAGATCATGGTTAGATCATAGCAGACTACAGAGCGCTAGTTACCATGGCTCAAAATATTCAAAACAGGTGTTATTGCTAAATATTGATCATTGCAAGGATATGGGATTAAGGGCCTAATTCAGATACTTTGCTAATGGATAAAACATGCTTCTTCTAATATAGCTTTATAGTAGCATCTGTTCCCACCATTGTATTACATAATTATTATTATTATATTCTCATAGGAAGCTCCTTCTTGTGAACTTATCAGACTTAAGACTGACTTTAATGAGAACCTTTTATTTATTTAGGCTGTAAATTCCACTGAACTTGTAAGGAGAATGTCTATAGCTCACCTACTTTCAGAAAAGGAAGAACTTAAAAGCAACTACTGGAAAATGACTATTATGGTACCATTAAGGAGAACAAAACATAAGCAATTTTGATGCCTTTATGGATAATAAATATTAAGCGTAATAAATCTTTGAAAGATAGATTTCTTTCTCATTGCAATCACTATTGCAACCTAATAAATTCAAGACTGAATCTAGTTTGATAATCTCATAGAGGAGATTAGTCTGCGCCCATGTCAGGGAGCAGTTGGGCAAGCAAGGTAAGAGAAGCAGGTGGAAGGCCTGCGGCCTCCAACGTTCAAAAACGCCCCAGAGAATTCGGCAGAATTGACAAAAATACTAAAAAACTGGCAGTCACTATTTCCCTGGAGATACTCGCATGGCAAGCACAATGCAACCAGTACATCAACACACCACACTCCCAGCCACTTTCGTCGGTGGAATTCAGAGTCCGCATGTTTCTGGACATCCAAAAAACGGCCTTATGGGAAAAATTTTGTGAAGATGTACACACATTTTTCCTGACTGCGGTGTACGTTGCACCTCACTCCATGTCACGCGGTTGGCTGGACCTAGGCTTTGAAAGCAAAACTGCAGCAGACGAGGCTGCAGCAGTGCGCATAGTGATTGACCTCCCCAAAGGGCAATGGGTTGTCAAAACTAAACGCACCAGATGGACAAAATCAAACCAAATTTTCCTCACGTTTGACTTTTGCCTACTACGGTAAAACGTGACAATTTGGAACAACACCTGAAAGATGATCTCGCCATATATGGCAAAATACAATCTTTCGAAATGCAATGCTTCATGCTGATGCCACACCTGTGCACCGGCAAAGCCATCGCAGTTCTGACCCCAACTGAGGCGATTGCAAAGGACCTAACCCAGATCCCGCACTCCACTTTTATTGATATTGCAGGGTATACCACCCACCCATTCTGGGTGACCGTGGACAGCGCGCGCCCCATTTGCACCCACTGTGACACATTCAGCCATAAGGCACACATATGCCCCATCAAGGAGGGCGTCACATTCCAAGAGCACCCCTTGGTGGCCATGGCCAGTGGGGAGGCGCACTACGAACTAACCACAAGCACCAAGGAGGCCTTCCCATGAGGAGCACAAGGCTGCTACCTACTGGTAAAGCCTATCTCCCCACAAGAGCGGAAGAAGGCCAAGCAGGCCCATAGGGCCATGGCCAAGGAAGTGGCCAAAGCCACCACCGCTATCCCACACTCACAACGCCAGGAGGACATGGAGACCTTCGCGGCTGAAGCAACTTGGGAATCCTCAACCAATCAGATTGGGAAGCTCATGCTGAGCGGGCCACTCAACCTGAGGATCCAATGGGAGATTTAATATCACCCAATAGTTGCACCCAAGCTCCAATTGAAACTGACTTGGGACCCATCCCAACTGAAAAAAAAATTTTGACCCACTCAACGGTGCACCAAACTCACCCATACCGCAAAAAATTTGTCCGACGTTGGGAAAACAAAAAGCGAAGGTTAAAGCCAACGCGACTCTTTCCACAAAAATCAACAAAAACTCCAATAGCATTGCTGCTAACACCTGCACTGCTGTGAAGGCCCGCGGGGATCTAGAAGAGGATGGGGGGCCCAGGTGCCCACCCCCTTGCACCTAAGGTGCAAAGGGGGAAACCTTCACCATAGGGACGTTGAATATCGCCAGACTCAAGGCCTCCCCGTCCCAGGCTAGGAAACTGAATTTTTTACAACACAATTTACCTGTGGATATCCTGGCCATCCAGGAGTCCCACTGTCCACGAGGTTCTGAGGAAGCTTGGAAAACAATGCTCCTCCCATCCCTATCCTTTTGGTCGATGCACTGTGGGGTGCTAATTCAGAAAAATAATTTTTTCAAATTTTTATCCTCAGAAACATTCCTAAATGGCCGAGTGCTTGTTGTCACCTTCTTGTGGGCTGACGTAACACGCAAACATCAAAATATATGCCCCAAATGGTACATGAGAGCGTTGGAACGTTTTTCTTGTTGGTCAAATCTCCCACTACTCCCAGACTCCTTCATAGTCAGCGACATGAACTGTTGGCTAAACACACCAACGGACCGGTGGCCTTCCTCACCCCATGCCCCCCAGGGTCACTTAAAACTACGCATTCTAAAGGCCACCCTCAGGTTAATGGACACGCTGCCGTGGCATGCCCTGCTGCTCGAAAACATAACATGGCCCCACGTCCACAATGGCCAATTAAGGTCCATGACCCACATCAACATTATTCTAACACCGGCGAAATTCCAACCCCACATCCTCACTTCAAGACAACAAAATTGGAATTCTCTGACCATCAACTGGTCACACTAACCTACCACCTACCTGTCACGGCTGCTAAGGCCCCACATTGGTACAAAATCCGCCCCCCCAAGCTTGGGTCGCCAGGATTTTCCACGTGGGTAGAAGAGGCATCTATGGCGAAAAAGTTTGTTACACCATTTTGCGCGGACCCCATTTCCACATGGGCAACTTTCAAAGATGATACCATCCGCCACTCTCGCCATCTCTCCTCCAGATGCTCATGAGCCACATCAGCGGTTATCTCACGCGCTCTGGCAGAATTGGCACACTTAGAGTCCAACATCCCAGTTACAGGATACAGCTCTGCATGGAGACGGAAGTGGGCGGAGGCAGCTGCCCACCTCAACGCACTCAAAAGGCAACACAAACATCGGGATTGTGTTCAGTACAGGGCCACACGCATCACAAAAGGTGACAAGTGCACCGCACATTTCTTTAAAAAAAATTTGCACCACGCCAGAGCGTGGCCTGCACACAGGTGTGAAGATCGGAAAATTCCATTGTGGATACACCAGCTGAAGTGGCAATCGAAATGCAACAGTATTACTCTGAGTTGTACCGATCTGACCCAATTCAGCCAGCTGAAGTGGCGGAATTTCTTGACTAGCCCACATCCGCTCCATTTTCCAATACCCAGAAATAATGAATTTAATTACTCTGAAAGAATTATGGACAGCCATTCGCATGCACCAAACCAAAAATGCCCAGGCCCAGATGGCATTCCATATGAATTATACAAAAAATATTTCAAATATATATCCCCATTGCTGCTTGCCTCACTTAACCAAAGCCTGATGGAAACACGCCTCCTACCAGGAGGACATGAGGCCTTCACTGTCACACTCTTCAAGAAAGGGGATAAGCTAGACTTAGCCAACTGGCGCCCCATTTCTCTAACAAACACAGACACCAAAATTTTGACAAAAATCATGGCTAACCGTTTAGGGACTGTAGCATCTGCCACCATCTCCCCAGAACAATTCAGTTTCATCCCCAGAAGGTCGAATTGGGACAACGTGCACTCTGTGGCTAATGTATGTCAGTCCACAGCCTCTGGGGCACTTGTATTCTTGGACCAACAAAAGGCCTATGATAGAGTAAACTGGGAATACCTCAGGGCCTGCCTCCATCAATTCCGCCTACCCCTCGCTTCATCAACTGGGTAATGCTGCTCACAGAATCGGCAACAATGGCAGTGCATGGCCCTGGCTTCCTAACGGAAGTAGTCCGCCCTCAAAGGGGCTTGAGACAAGGGGACCCCCTCAGCCCACTCTTATACAACTTCAGCCTTGACCCACTACTGCGAAATGTGAATGCCCAACTCACTGGGCTCCACGTGCCAGGCCAAGCCCCAGTCAAGATAATGGCGTTCGCAGATGATTGTGTGGTGGGGTTGTCTAATAATCAAGATGCACGCGCGCTTGAAGCTCTCATCCAGGAGTATTCCTGGGTAAGCAACGCGGCACTGAACGCTTCCAAAACTGAAATCATCCTCCTAGGTCGGTTTCAGAACTGCTGGACCCCAGCATAAATCTCCAACCTGGCCCATCTGCTCGCCCACGTCCTCACCCTACTAATTCAAAACACACCGCCCCACTGGTGCTCCCCTTTGTGCCACGTCCTACCATAGGACCAGTACGCCATCTGGGCGTGTGGATGGAGGCAGGCGGATATGCGTCAGCAGTAATGAAGTGCCATATTCTGGATAACGTGACAAAGCGAATCGCCTCACTCAGAGCCCACCCTACCTCCCTTACTGGAAGGATTGTTTTAGCCAACTCCATGCTCCTCTCCAAAGTCCGGTTTGGAGCCCATGCCATCCCCTTCTCCCCAAGCTTCTACAAATCCTTGTACGCCTTGCTGCAAGGATGGCTTTGGTCGGGCCGCCTTCCACCAGTGGTTAGAGGTCATGTTTGGCCCTCAACATCATGGTGGCATGGGCCTGCTTGACTTCAAAGCCCATGCCACCAAGATCCTGGGTACCTGGATTGCGGCCGTCACCACCCCTACACTCCCCTCCCAACACTGGTCCCGCGCAGCCTGCTCCAACTTCTCCCGCGCCTTGGGCCTCAACAATCCATTGAACCACCACTCCCTGATGAAATACCTCGCTTCACATACATCGGCCACAGGTCCTCATGGGACTAAAACCCACTACAAACGAATCCTCCTCTCCATGCGGAGCGCTGAGTGGAGAATTCGTATTAGCAGACATACAACCCAAAGAAGCCTCTCTCCTCAGTTCACACAAGAGGTACAGGGGCTACCCATCCATGATGGCATGATCCCCATTTAACCCCATGTCCTATCCAGGGTGGACTACCTGGACATGATGGACATCCCTTACTCCATTGAGACCACAAAAATATCTGGAAATATGTACACCATCCTCTGTTGCAACCTCAAGTCCGCTCCCATGTGTGGCGCTGCCTGAGGCGGGTGTATCGTACAGCTGAGCGCTCTAACGCTTTACACTCATCCTGTGTCATGTGTGGCCAGTATGGAACGCTGTTTCACCGCCTGGAGAAGTTTTACCTCTAAAGTGATATGGCGCGAAGTTCAACGTCTTCTGGGCCAGGATCAAACGCATCCCTTCAGTCTGTCGAGAGATATGTTCGCTATCAATGGCCTCCCCCCTTCTGCCCTCCCTTCGTGCTTTGGTGTTGCAATCGCCATGTGAACCATCCACACGATTGTCTTAGATGCCATCTCAGGCTCCACCCCCATCCTCCCAGAAGCGGTACACAGATTCTGGTCCCATTTGGTGGACCACTTTCAAGTGTGGATGTTTGGATACCTCCCACCACGTCGCCAACAGCTGGTCTCTTCCTGGTTCCCAGTCTGGTTCATCAAATCAGACCCCTTCCTCCACACGTGCTCAATTGTGGCTATGGCCCCTTCACACGTTTCCTCCCCTCCCCATAAGTGGCGTTCCCGCTGGCAACAAGAGATAGCATCGCTTCTCTGGGGTGCCTCCCCTGGTACTAAGTTTTGTTTCTTCTGAGTCATATTTGGAAGTATCCGTCCCACGGTCAGCCTTCCCCACAATAAATTTAAAATTTAAACTCTTTGAAAGATAAACAGGTAAGATTGAAAAATTTTATTTAATTTAACCGAGGCAAGCTGACCAGGGGACAGGCATTACTGAAAGAAAGAAGTGACATGAAACCTGAACAGGGTCAACTACATCAAAGAAAGTTTTTTCACCTCCAGATCAGGAAAAAAGTTTTTCTGGTTACGTCATGGGTAAGGTTTTCGTGTTATTAGATATACTAACCGCCAAAAGCTTCCTTTGGCTGGTACTCCAATCGATATGCAAAGGGCAGGAATTGAACCTGCAACCTTCAGGTTGGTAGCCGTACACCCTTACTGACTCGCCTTCCACCCCCGGTAAGATTGAAAAACGTAGCTTTAGATATGCTATAAGATATAAGAATGGTCTATTGAAAAAGCCTGACAATAAACAGAAAGATTGGTCAAAGAAACGCTACTTGTGATAAAATTGGTGGTGATAGTCTGGAATCACTTTGCTGGGATAGGAATTAATTTTAGCCAAATAACTGAGACTGGAATCAATAGTATTTCTTTTTATGCACTAGTAGTGCCCAACCCAAAATGGGGAACCTCCACACAACTTTATTATTCAATTGAGCATAACAAAGGGATTATCTTTAAAAATTTCCAAGGGGGGTGGAAGGCGAGTCAGTAGGGCATATGGCTACCAACCTGAAGGTTGCGGGTTTGTTACCCGCCCTTCACACATCAATTGGGGTGCCAGCTGAAGGAAGCTATTGGTTAGTAGGTCTAATAACACTAAAACCTTATCCATGACGTAACCAGAAACAATCTGAGTCCCAATCTGGAGGTGAAAAAAAACTTTCTATGACAGAGTTGACCCTGCTCAGGTTTCATGTCAATACTTCCTTTCTCTATATCATTAATGTTCATCCCCTGGTCAGCTTGCCTCAAATAAATAAAATAAAATTTTCCAATATAGCCCCTAAGTTACCAGCCTAGGTGCCATATCAGAAGCGATGAAGCTTTGGGAAAACTTATGTCCAGTGCCCACTTTAGCTGGCGGACCATTGCAGACAGCACTGGGGTGGGAGTATCTGTGACATATGAATAAGGAGGTATAGTTGTTTAGCTTCTTCATTTGTGAGGCCAGCGGTGTCCATCACCTCAACATATTGGCAAGTTAATGCTCAATGAAAGTGATAAGAGCAGCCACCCAAGTAAAAACTTGATGCACTGGCAGGTATGGGGATAACTGGGGTTTTATTGAGAAGTTTTTACCGCATTGATGCAAGCAAAACTCACCCTAAAAGCAATTCATTTATATCATATTTTTCATCTTCATCAAAATTGGAGGGAAAAATTGGGAATGGAATACCCTCAACTTGGGGTTCCCTCACCTCATGGAGATGCTGGCAGAGGGTGTTGGCAGGGGAAGCTACAGCTTCCACCACCATTTTTATTTATATTTCTATAGTTTGGGAAACAATTTTTAAAGAGAAAATGGCAGGGCGTGAATCAAGAGGATGATAAAAATTCCTCAATTGCAAAAACTGGCTTGGCATTGAATGGCCAATTGCTTTCATTGATCTACTCGAGACACTCAAATGGATTAAGCTCAGACACCGCTGGCCTAGCCATAGGATTGGTGCAGTAGCAGAACCTGATTAGCTAGAAATAATTGACTACTGCAGCTGGACTGAAATTGTTTCAGCCATTGACTCAGGATTCTGTAACCTGGTCAAACTATTTAATTTTTAAACTTTTAAAATTCTGATTGGCTGCTGCTTTCAAAGCAGCGCCAGAATTCACCAAGGTTGGGGCGGGAGGATCACACCCCATTTAAAGAATTTGGGCGTGGCTGCAGCTGGGCAATGCCAGAAGAAGTGGCAGAAGCGATGGAGGCAGAAACGGTGGGGCACTTGCACTTCAAATGACCCAATTTGAAGCACAAGGGGCAAATTATATGGGTGTCTTGACCCATGCCAAAAAGTGGTGATTCAGCACAGATCTGATTACCATATGAGGGGGAATCGTGAGATGAGAATTATAATGGAAAGGGCGGATAATTTCGAAGGCTTGAGGCCCTGTCAAATGAACCACCCAATTGAGCACCAAAAACTGTAGCATGGGGTCTGCGCCATAAGTAGTCAAACCCTCTGTGAGTTCATGGCATAGACGCTTAGGAAGTATATAGGAAGCCAATATAGAAAACTGGACCACCAAAATGGCCTCATCTGGGAGGCAGGTGCGAACCATGCAAAGCAGAATTTTTAAAAAAATTAATGGCAGCTTTGCTGCTGCCATTAATCAGCTTCAGAGTGGAAGCTGAGTTTAAAATACCCCTTGAGGTGGAAATAATAAAACTGGCGGGTTTACAAACTGACGTGGACATCTCAATGATTGCTGCGCTCACATATGTTAAGAGATTCCCATGTTTAACCCAAAGGCTGAAACACAAATGACTCTGGGGGAGCACGAACAGGCTCTGGAGCACCGCCTGGGTGATTGCAAGGTGGTGGACCAAGTCCCTAAGGAGAGACATAACTCACAATAGCATTAGGGAAGCTAGCTGAGCCAGTATGGGAATTTTTATCAGTGGCTGAAAAACAGAAGTGGGCGGTGCACCACCACACACCGGGAAGCAGGTGTTAACTGCATCAACATTGGTAAGTTTGTCTCGATTGTGCAGATGTTATTTTTAAATTCAAATTGGCTTCAATTTTGAATATTTTTGCAAAAGAGAGTTTTGGCATCAATGGTATGTCTATAAGTCAAGTATGTGTGAAAATAAGGCTTTGACACCAAGAGATGTTCTTTTTTTAGTAATACTAAAGCTTGAAATGAATCAAATCCATATTAATATCAATTGTAATGAACCATCCTTATTTAAAATATTGGGTGATCTTTAGCACTAAAGTTGAAACACCCTGAGCCTCCTCACAATATTTCTTGGGATTAAACTGCTCTTGGTTGGCTTTAACACAGCGTTGATTTACAGCATATTTAATTTAGGGATGGTGGCTAACTTGACCCTTTTATCCTTCCTTACTTCCTCCAAGTCTTCAAGATTTACACCAGAAAATACTTAATGATACATTAAAGCACTATGGAAGGGAAGGCCCATAGGCTGAGTGTCAAGCTCTTCTATTCTTCAAATTAGCTTCCAAGGATAAAATAGTACACATTGGGTACAAAAAGGGATTGGTGAAGCCAGAAGTCTAACACCAGATCTTAAGGTTTGAATACATAAAACAGAGATCCATATGAGATCAGGCCATACTGCTCAGCCACAAAATCATAGTGAACATGGAATGTGTTAAGTTATCAGGTTTAAGTGTCAAGTTCCTGTGCCATTCCATTGGGAGCACAAAGATTCTTTCATCACGCTATTTTTTATCTTAGTAAATCAGGAAAAGTCAATATACTAAAGGCTAATTTGTAACTCCTAAACAAGCTTCATTAAGTGAAGCCAATTATGCCATTAGAATTTATCTTAAAAGCCATATAAATAAGAAGCATTTACAAATTTGAAACTTGGAGGATTTTGGGCTAGAAAACAAGGACCGCAAAGCCACCCATTCACTAATACCTTATAATAGCTATATAGAAGAACAGAAGAAAAAGAAACTTGCCAATGGTCCTATATGCGAAATATAAGATAATCTTTGCAACAAAATTTTATCTGGGTGTTCACAGGACGTTCTCCATCATATTGACAATGGAAACCATCCACTGATATGCCTCTATCCTATATATTGATCTAAGACTTCAGATGAAACATTCAACAACAAATTCAATTATCTAATTTAGAAGAGAAGCTGAATTCTAAAAGCCTTTAGCGCCTGACTTAAAATTAAAGAAGGAAGAAAAATTTAACTGGGTATTGACTATTAAGGCATAATAATATAGAGAATTTATTATTTACCCTTTACAATGATATTGGGATTCTAAACAGATGGATTCCTCTCATGATATCTGAATTAAGGGCTTTTATTAGTGGGGTGATTGCTGATTATCTACTAGTTTGATATTATTATTAGTAAAAAAGTTACGGATTTGTGCTCACCATTTGGTTGGGTTGAGTTATCTTGAAGTGTTGAGGATAATCCCCAATAAATCTAATGTTATTTGTAGTTTGATACCAGTGATTGAAGCCAAGGATTTCAATGTAATTATTGATCTAGATTATGGTGAATTACTCATTTATTGTTGGTTTTTTGAGATCACTGTCAACTCACACCAAGGATGATCCGAGCAGTTAAACTATTTGATTTACTGGCGACTTGTTAAGAATAATCATGTTTCCAGCTTTGAATGCCAATGGTAACAATAAAGGGTGAATGACAATGATCTGCTACCAAGGATTATAAATACTGGCAACTGATGCTTATGATAAGTAAAAATTAATTTATTGTAATAATTTATATATGATTAACCTGAAAATGGTGCTGAGGATGAATCAAATTAGTATTGGACATTTTATATGGATGAACTTTGAGGGAATGGTAGCTGGCGAACTAAGAGGATAGGGTTAAATTTCTAGTGATAAATGCCAATGATTGTTGATAGCCAGGCATAAAATTGCAATTACTTCGCATTAGTATAAATATCCTAAAGTTCCCATTTTATAAATTCTTTCTCTTGCCTACTCTTTTATTGTTTTGCTAGCCAGAAGGTTGCCAGCGGTGGAGAGTAGCTGAAGAATTCAAAATTAAGTGCTGGGTAGGTGCACCTAGAGGTGGGTGGTGCTACCAACTCCAATACTTGGAGCTACAGTGAAGCCCACAGGAACTTTTCTATTTAACCACCAACAACGAATGACTGATGGGATTAATTCTGAGGAGATTATAAGGCTTATCTAAGAATCAACCAGAGAGGTGTATGGCTTTCTGTGTGCCTCCCAAATGGTTGATTGCGCTAAGGTAAAGCTATTAGTCTGTTAGGTTGATGGGTTTCCGGTGGACCTGTAGTAAAAGTTAGCCTATGAAGGAGAAACAACAAAGGTGATATGTCGTTATACTGTTTGGTCTGACACACTAATGGAGTTCCTGTTATAGCAGATATAAAATTCGCAACCAATAAATTGACAATGTTTTATACCAGTTGAGCGAATAAAAATCTCAGAAATGGACTTATATCCAGTTACTAGCATATCAAGATGTTAAGAGAAGATCAATAGAAGTGTGCTATAATGACGAGTTATGGACTAATATTTCATTTGGATGCTGTAATATTTGTAAAACGCATTCTACCTTCCACGAGCTATGGACAGCATACTGGGCGTGCTAGATTCTCCTGTGTCTTAGTGTATTTAAAAGCATAATAATAGTTTTGTTATGTTGAATGAATACCTATAGTATCAGAAAAGTCTTCATCTGGCTTGTCGTAACTTAACTTAAGATCAAAAAAGTGTGATTTCATTTGGAAGCAACTTGAGTATCTGGGATTCATTTTTTACGATCATGACTAAGGATCATATCTCTACAATAAAGTTCATTGATAAGATGAAGCGACTAAACATCAACTGTGGCGTACAAGTCTTAATATGGATGATAAGTTATAAATGAAATTTTTGTTGAGAATTTTCTCAAAATAAAAGAGCAATTGTTACATCTCCTGGAGAATGGTAAAAATGTGATTGGACAATGAACTGTCAACTGGCTTTTGATAAGGTGTGGACATGCCTTGCTTCCCCGCCAGTACTAAAGTACCCAATTTTAAAAAACCTTTTAAAATCCAGATGAATTAATCTCTTACTGAAACGGGGCCCGTGCTATACCAACGTTATGATTAATGTGTAAAGCACCCAGCGCCTACTTTAGGTAAATGCTAGATATACAAAAAAGACACCCCAAAGAATAAAGAGTTCTAAGTGATAATTTAAGCATCTAAACGATTCAGGGTTTGAGTCCATAGGTTGAAATTAAAGTGGTAATTATACTTACTCAGATGGAGCAAAATTTTAAATAAACCATAAGTACAATTGGCCCGTTGGGCAGTAAAACTATAAGCTTTTTTTGAAATTTAACATTGCTTTAGCATAAATCACAAGAAATCAATGGGCTATTGAACTTCTCATGGTGCCGCTGACTACTAAAATGGCTGAAATTTTCTGCAATTAAATATTGTACCAACAAAATGATAATGAACTAGAGGAGTGCAATGCGCTCTGGACTAAATGATAGTGAACACCATTGGCAATGATGCGAAACTTTATAAGGGGATATAAGATCAGACGTACTTAATACCAGAATTGATGAGACAATCAGGTTTGATTTAGGGTTCAATACTGCCATGGATCATAGAGGATCAAGAAGATATATGAGCATCTGAAAACAATACTACAATTGGCAATTGATGCAATTAAATATTCATAAGTCCATTGACTGCTGTAAAGAGTGTCAGGATGAAGACTTATAATCAATGAGCACCTTACAACAGGGCTTTTAATCCAATTCCACTTTTTACACTGTACTGACCACCGTCATAGGGCTGATGCCCATTTGTAGTGGTCGTTTTTTATCATGGTAGCTATCAACCACCTTACAAAAGGGGTGGATGCCAAACCAATTAGAGTCATAAGCTCCATGGCAACAACACAAAATTTACCTTGGAGAATATTATCCTCAGGATTAAGTGCTTTTAATTCATCTTGACAGACAATGAAAAAACCTTCTTATCAGGTGAATCCAAAGCTCAACGGACTAATAGGGCTTTAAATATTCAAAGCTTATTCTCTAACAACAATGGCATGGTGGAGTGTGTCATTGAACCTATTCAGAATAGTGGAAAATTTGTCACTAGGCAGTCCATCCAGGTAGAACCTCCTCCTACTCTCTGCTATGTTTGCACATAATATTTCACTTAATCCATTAACAGTGAGGTCTCCATTCCATTCCACTATACAGACGATAACCACACTACCTCCATTTTGTATTCATGATAAAGAGAGAGCATGACTTAGCCATTATATAGAATATCACAGATGCTAATTTTCAACCCATTTGAAGCCTATCCAATGCGCTAGCCTGGAAGATGTGTTTCAAAAAGAGTCTGAAGCCAGAAATGGAAGCCTTAACTTTATTTTGACGTGGGGGAGTGGGTGCCTAATTATAATAATCACAGGGTTGTTAAGACCAATAAACTATAATACATTTATTTTTATTTAAATGAGGTAAGCCGACCAGGGGATGGACATTACCAAATATACGTGAAACTAAGAGAATAACTAAAAAATATAAAAAATTGGGCACCCCAGGGTACTCAAGTTACCCCTGTTGCCAGCGGGACTTCTAGGTATGGGGGGTTGGTGCGCTACTTAGTTGGGGTTTCCCCTACTATGGAGCAGTTGTGAAGGAAAGGTTCTGTGTGGAGGAACCAGAGTGGGAACTTTGATTCTATGAGCGCTTTTTGTCTTGGTCTCATATATCCATAGAGCCAGGCTTGGAAGTGCTCTAGTAAGTGGACATGGAATCTGTTGATAATCCCATGAATGGTTGGGACTGTGCCCTTGAACGCATCTAATGCAATTGTGTGTATAGTCCACATTGCAATGGGTATTAGGGAGCGGAGGGTAGATGGGATTGGTGACTCGATCTGGAGCGCGAAGATGCTCTTTGATATTGAGAATTCCTGTTCATTTTGGATCTTAAGCAGGCGTGCGACTTCCTGCCATATGGCTTTGGTTGGGGGGCATGTTTCTAGGCGGTGATGTAGGGATCCTTCCCCTCCACATACTGCACATGTTTTGTGGAGGGAGTTGGAGCGGTCCGCCGTCCTAAGAGTCCTTCTCAGACAGCGCCAGGCGTTTGCTCTTATCCTTGGCTGTAGGAGTGGGTGGTGTGTCATTTTCCACATTGCTTTATGTGTGGTTAAATCATAGGGAATGTCCAACATATCTAGGTATTATATCCTAGCTATGTTTGGGGTTGTTGCGAGCATATCCCTCTGGGGGTGGTTTTCTGGGTTTCTTAATTTGAATTGGGGCTGGGTCGTCCCCTTCCCTGTATAGTACCCATGTTCTCTATGGTCCATCCCATATGGCGGATAGTTCAGAGGATATGTTTGAATTGAGGGGAGGTTCCATGTGGACCCGTTGCAGTAGGATGTTTGGCAAGGTATGAAAGTAGTCTGGGTGTACTATGTGGGTTGGTTAATTTGGGCGCCTGTGCAAAGTTAGTCCTTGCTGCTCTGGACCAATGTTGTTGCGGGAGGTCTGGAGCAAGGATTTACTTTATCCAGGTACCTAGGATGTGATTGTCGTGGCTCTCAAAATCTATTAGTCCCATGACTCCGCTTGAGCGTGGGCCAAATAGTGTTTCCATCCGTATAGGAGGGTGAGAGCCAGGCCACAGCCAGCCCTGGAAAGCGCGCGAATTGAGGTTATAAAGGTAGGTGAGAAGGCGATCGCATGGGCCTGGTATCACAATATTGGGAGGATGAGCGAGTTAGCAACTGTAACTCGTCCTGTTAGTCCTGGGGCTCTCCCCTTGAGGGAGGCTACGCGTTTGGATACCCGTTGTAACAGGTTACTTTCCATTGTCTCATTAGCATATCCCCCTGATACTAGCCAGATTCCAAGGTGTCATACAGGAGTGTTGGTGGGAGGTGTTGCAAAGGGTAAAATAAATTGAGTTCTTTCTTTGAGTGTTGTTAAGAGGTTCTGATGTTGTGGCCCAATTGTTTGTATATTTGCCTAAGAGGATGATTTCTGTCTTCCATTTGTTGAGCGATGCATTGCTCACCTTGGAGTATTCCTCTAGAGTGCGTTCCAACTGTCAGGCATCTTCATTGTTTGCTATACTTGCTACGCAGTCATCTGCAAAGGCCATTATCTTGACTGTTGGTTGTCCTTGTGCGGTTATCCCCATGAGACGTGAGTCAGTTACTCGGAGGAGTGGGTCAAAGCTGAAATTTATATAGCAGTGGGCTGAGGGGATCCCCTTGTTTGAGCCCTCTGTGTGGTTTAATCTTATTTGTTAGGAATCCAGGGCCACATAAAGCCATGGTTTCAGATTCTGTTAGGAGCATCGCCCATTTTATGAATCTTGGTGGGAGTTTGAAGGCATGTAGACATTCTTTTAGGTATGGCCAGCTAACACGGTCATACGCCTTTTCCTGATCTAAGAAGACCAGGGCACCAGTTGCTTTGGATTGGCAAATATTTGCAACAGGGTGAATGTTGTTCCAGATTGAACGCCCTGGTATAAACCCAAACTGGTTGGGTGACAGGACGTCAGAGGCAATTGCGCCTAATATGGCTGCTAAAATTTTTGTTAGAATTTTTTTGTCAGTGTTGGAGAGTGCAATTGGGCGCCAGTTGGCCAGGTCCAACTTGTCACCCTTTTTATACAAGGTTATAACATAGGATTTATGACCTCCTGGTAATAGGCGTGTTTCTAACAAGCTCTGGTTCATAGACGCCAATAGGAGGGGGGCGATTTGTTGAAAATATTTTTTGTAAAATTCGTAGGGTATCCCATCAGGCCCTGGGCATTTCCTACGTGGTGCACCGCGAATTGTTTCCCAAAGCTCCTCCCGTGTAATAAGGGATAGTATATTGTAATTTGGTGGTGTACTTTGTATCTTGGCAGTTTGAATAAATTCTTTAATTTTTTGTGGATCTGTTGGCATATCGCAATATAATTTGGTGTAATAGCGGTGTACTCCGCCTTGACCTCCTCAGGGTCAGTTGCCACGGTGCTGTTGGTCTTGCAGACCTGTGTGCATGCGGGCTGGTTTCCGCGGGAATAGAATTGGTGGAAGAAGTATGTTGAACAGGTTTCGCCTACCTTTATGAACTTACCTTTTTTTGATACTTTGATTCTGTGTTGATGTTCAAAAATGAGATTGTTAAGTTGGGCTGAAATTTATGCCCATTTGTGTCCCCAGTTAGGGCTATAGACAGATCTTGGAGTATTTATTTCCAGGTGGTCTAGTTCTGCCAAGGTACGCTTGATTGTGGCCATGTCCGCAATGTGCTTACATGATGCAATATTTCAGGTTTTGTTAATTAAATCCTTTTTAAAATTTTCCCATGTTCCAATGGGATACGAAGTAAATGGGGCTGTGAATTCTGGGTTTGTAGCCTTGTTTTCAACCCAGTCAGATATCTCAGACAATTTTAAATTTTCTGGGTGAAGCTTTCTCCAAGGCGACACCTGTGTGTGGGATTGGGTTGGCGTCAACTGCACTGTAACTAATCGGTGGTCAGAAAAATTAATCTTTTGTGTTGTAAATTTGGAGATTCTTGAGTGGTGGGATTGTGGGATGAGGATGTGGTCAATACGACTCATTGATATGAGCACTCCCTCGCATATGTTGGGTCTCATCATGTGGGGAAGGATTGGCAAATTGGAGGGAAGAGCATCCTGTAAGCCAAGAGATGCCTTCATTGTGCGATATTCAATGTGTCCAGGTGGGTATCCCCTGGGATTAGGCCATCGATCTGTATTGGGGTTATCCCAGCAGTTGAAATCGCTTAACATGATGATATATGGTGGGAGGGTGAGAGTAGAAATGTTTTCAAAAAATTGTTTTCTCTTGGTTGCAGTGCACAGTGCATAGATACTTGCTAATGAAATTATTTCATCTTGGCATGTGATTGTTGCTACCAGGACTCGACCATGCAAGTGTGATGATGAGTTTGTAATTTTAAATTTTTTGTTGTTTTGGACTATCACCCCACAGTGAGACGTCCATACTGATTGTGATGGTGCGACCCTGGTTGACCAGGATTCTTCTTCCCCTTGTAGGCAGTGGGTTTCTTGGATGGCCAAGATGTCTACAAGAGGTTTTCGCAGGAATGCCAGATTTTTGGCTTAGACATATGAGCCCTGGCTCCCGCGATGTTTAGCATCCCTATTAACACTGAGGTGCTCGCGGCGCATCAGGAGCGGTTGGGAGGGCCCTCTGGCCCTATCCCACCGCAGCTCATTTTGGCCATGCTCCGCGTCTGTACTCCAACTCTTTCAATGCCATTGTTGGTTCCCTTGATCTGACCCAATGATTCAAGGGAATTGCAGTTTTTTGCATTTGCGTCAACTTTTCCCACACATGTCTTATGTTGATTTGATGCGGATTATTGATTGGATTTTATATTTTTGAGGTTCAACTTTGTTGCATTGTGCACCACATTTTCTCCCAAATTTTCAGTTGCATTGTTCCTCAGTATGTGCATGACTGATGACGCTTTGTGGCTCAGTCCAGTTACTGTGAAAATTTTCACCCTGGGCATATTGTTCTGATTGGTTGGTTCAGTGAATATCTGAAATATCCTCCCAAATTTGTCTGGGGTTAATGGCAGACTCCGCGTGTGCCGCCGCTTTGGCTGCTGCTCTCTTGCGGGCTTTTTGTGCTGCTTTACATTGTTTACTTGTAACTGGGTCCACAATGGAGCATAGCTATCTTCACCCCAGCGGAATGGGTGGTGGACATCAGTCATTTTGGCGAAGTTTTCATTATCTTCGTCCATAGCTTCTTCATAAAAATCAAGCCATTAAGCCCTCTTTCACAGGGCATGCATGTTCCTTGTGGCCCAGTGAGCCACAGTGGTTGCAAATGGGCGGTGCACGTTCCGGTGTAACTCAGAATGCAGCTGACTGGCCCCCATCTGCAAAGTGGAATTCTGCTGTGTGGGGAATTCTGGATAAATCCTCTTCCACTTCTGGGAAGGGGTTGATTACAGCGATAGCTTTGCCCGTGAACAGGTTGGGCATTAAGCAAAATCGCTGTAATTAAAGTTGTTGGATTTCTCCGTAGGCCATGAGACCTTTGTGGAGCTCCTCCTCGATCACCTTATGAGGAAGGTTGGTGGGGAGCGAGTCAAAGGAGATAAACAAAGTTTTCACTTTGTTCCATCTGGTGCACGCGGTGCACACAATTTTTTTGCCCTTGAGGAGGGCAATTTCCACACAGACTTTTGCTGCAGCATCAGCTTCATCAGCTGTTTTGAAACCAATGTCAATCCAGCCATGGCCCATGTTGTTAGTGGCTACGTACACCGCGTGAGGGAAAAGTGAGGGCTGTGCCTCACATGTTTTCTCCCGCAGGGTCGGTGACTCATCCCCAAGGAAGAGTCTGATCCCATGCTCCACCTTTGACAAAGGTTATTTGAATTAAATGTACATTTATTGAGCGTGCTTTACAGTAAATAACATAACTATAATACATCCTAAAATGGCATTTTTAAAATTTTTGAGAAAAATTCAACGGACACTATATATTAAAGGATACTGATAAGATGTATATTATCAACCAAATACATGTCATATTTCTGGAAAATTAACTAGTTTTCTCAGGCTTCGATCTCCAACACCAAATAACCCAGTCTGCCGCTCCTATGCAAATGGTCAATCCCTTATGTTTCTCAAGTGAGGCAAATGTTGAGAATTGTATTCTCAAGGTATATGTATTGACCCTAAGTACATATTCACATAGACTTTGCCACTGCGCCACTCCTTACTTTTTAATCAAACACTGTTAATCTGCTGCAAGATATTTTTATACCCCATCTACCTTTTAACTCACCTACCATCACCCACAAGCCTTCAACTTCCATTTTTCTCATTTCCCCAGGATAGGTTTGTTTAGTATTTTTTTCTTCAACACTATAGTAGAGTTAAAGTCTCATTTTTTTGTTGGCCAGAAATGTTTATTTGTAGACCTTTCTTAGTTCTAGGATGGCTTTTTGTAGCATAATGGTTTTGTAAAAGGCAATAAATAAATAATACTTTAGGAATAGTGGGTTTAACTTAAGATAGGCGTTACTCATTTTTTGTAAGTGCCAATTAAAAGGAACTTCCAATATGGCACTTTGATGGTTAGTCAGAAAATGCATATTAGATGGGGAAGGGGGTTCATGAGATCTTTGTTCAGCATGGACTAAGGGCATGAGAGAGAGCGTACAGGTTGGGAGTGGGGACATCAGTGGCATGAGGTTGATGGCTGAAAAGATCATATTATCTTTATCAAAAAAGGCTGCAGTATAAATCACCTTTATGTAATGAGTGAGCTTGATTTCAGTGTCATGATTCTGATATGACTGGACGATAATAATGGGACAGCTAGGGCAGATTGGGAAGAATCCACCAAAAATGATATCAGTTATGATTATTTGAGTGTCTTGAGATGAGGCGATATTGGGATATAACGAGTTATTATTGAATGCCTCTATATAAAGCAATAAGGCAATAAGGCGATGTCAACATTTGACAAATAAAAAGTAAATCGCCTACAATTAGGGCACTAGAGGATTAGAGAATAACAAGCCAAATTCAAGGAGAATTGACAGAAAAGTATAGCCCAAGCTATGAGAGCAGTATCACCTGAAGCCACTGTATATAAGCAAGATGGGCGAGTGAGAGAAGGGGGTAGTTAATAGTGAAGCAAGAGCAGGACAGCAAAAAGTCGCTGTAATTATTATTAAAAATAAAAAGAGTTGATTGGAGCAATTGCTCCTATTTTTGGTAGATTTCAAGTGTGTCTAAAGGACTGAAAATCCCCACTTTGTCTGTCTGTTTATACAGTGGGCTGGTCTGTATGAACAATATTGTGGATCTTAACAATACTGTCTGATTTTATAACATTGGTACTCACTACAGGGGGCCCATTGATCAACTACTAAGTACTACGAGACTCCAGTCACCAGCCATGGCTTACACAACTTGTGTTACTGGGAATCTTAATGAAACACTGCACCGGCTGGGTATGAGGAAATCAAACTTACCTTAGATGCGGTGCTCAAAAAACAGGATGAGATCCTCCAAGAATGAACGCTGTCATGCACCAGCTTGATAGCACGTTTAGTCAAATGCATATATCAGGACAGCAAAACAAGGAACTTGCCAACCAGTTGGATGATACTACTGAATGGCTGCAGCATGCAGAGAAAAACTGACCAGTGCCTCTCAGTCTTCTCACTGGGATGAGGGTGACCATCAAGAAGGGGCGTCATATGAGGAAGAATATGACTCTGGCCGGAGCTACTATACCCAGGATGGTATTATGGGATACAACAATGAGTTGGAGCACCAATTCCCTCAAGTAATGGCAGTGCCGCCCATGGAAGAAGGTCACGCTACCCCTGAAGCAGCAGACATCCCAGCTTCCACTGGTCCAGCTTCTCATTGGGAAACTGCTTTTGGATCCTGACCCTTTCCTCAGTATGGGCCAAAAACCTGTGAACGAGATGAGGAGGTTAGTATCAAAAAACTACCTCCATTTGATTGAAATGGGAACATTCATGGTTTCTTCAAAATGATTTGAATTTGAAGCAGAAGGTGCATCTGATAGACAGAAAGCTATATTGCTATTTTCTGCCTTGGCTATTAGGAGTGCCAATCAAGTCACCTGTTACCTCTCAAGTAACTCTGTCACCTATAAGGATGTGAAGGATGCCATACTTTGCCTCATTGGGGGTACCTCAAAGATGTCACAGCGGAAAGCGGAATTCTTGACAATTGGATTTGGTCAAAACGAGAATCTCCTGGAGTTCGCTGATTGATTCACAAAAGAGGCCATGTGCTGATTGGGGCAGGGTACTTAGCGGAAGCTAATGTGTGCATTGCCATGACCTCTGCATTGAAGCCATATTGAGAACTTCACAATGTCATTTCGCCGCTTCTGGATGACAATGTACCTTTGCTCAAGATTGTACAGTTTTTTGAGTCACATATCCCCTAACTTTCGCAGATGAATATGGAATGGAATACTACTGCCGCTACTGCACCATCTTATTAAGGAGAATACTCTCGTCTGACCCCAGCTCCATTTAGCAATCCTCAGCCCTTCTATAACTCTGCGCCTCGTCCTCAGGCAAATTATACTCAACAGCTCAATCAGTGTAAATGGCTGGTCATGAGAACTATCAGCAACCCAGCTACCAATCAGGACCTAGCTATGCCAAACGTCAACAATCATCTTACTGACCTGGGCCTGGTTACTATGAATGTCCCCAACCTTTTCCAATCTGGACCCTTTTATGACAATCAGGGATGTGACTCTTATGGGGTTAACTGCTATAAATGTGGCCGCCCTGGTCATTTGGAAAAATTCTGCCATAACCGCCATGTGAACTACATACATTAAGATCAATACTATCAGGGAAATGATGGAGCAAAGTAGAGATGGGACCCTTTACCTCCGCAATACCAACCCAAACCGTCCCTGAATCAATAGTAGTATATCCTGCGGAAGTCCCTCACTACAATGACCGAATTTTATATCAGCAGCCAGTTGGAGGAGTAAGCGTAGTGACATGAGCTCAAGCTAAGGTGGCGGCGGAAGAAGAGTCCTCAGACCAACTGAAGCCGTATGTCTACCAAATTATTGATCAAGCTTCCTTGGACAAGCTTGATTCTGCCACGGATGTGCCAACCCTGGAAAGAGTAAATGTCACCTTTCCAGTAGACGCCATTGTTAAAGAATACCCCCAAGTCAGTGAGGGAATAATGAGTTTTCTTGAAAAAGAGAACCTGTAAATGTCCAAGTATAAAACAGTCTATATTCTTCTTATTTTAAGTGTATGTACTGTGATATTTTTGTAGCAAAAAATAGTTTTCGCGCTATAGTAGATACTGGTGCTCCAGTCAACATAGTTTCCACTAAATTGATGGTGACTTTGACATAAAAACCTGATGTGGACCATTGTATATTGTACAGAACTGCTGGAGCAGTAAGCATTGTCTCTAAGGGGGCTTACAGTGCCTTACCTCTGCGCTTTGGTTCCATTGTCATTGTAGCTCCCACTATTGTGCTGTCAATTAGAACTAAGACCTGTTAATTGGAACCACTTTACTGAGCCGTTTTGGGGCTGTTGTTAATATATTGGAATAGAACCTCGCCATTCTGGGTCAGTGGATCCCAATTTACTTTTCCACTAGCAGAGTACCAAAGGATCCTGTGCATATGAGTCATATCAACCTTGCTATAGTGATGGGTGATTCCAGTTTGCTATCACCGACTAAATTGCAAGACTCAGCCCTTCCCAAGTAGATATATGAATATCAAGGGATACCTCTTCAAGCGGCAGGGCCCATATCTATTCTTTATGGCCATCAAGTCTTAATGAACACTGAGCTAGAGATGGAATTGCCTAGTGAGCTATATGGGGAAGTCATTGGGCTCTTTCATCAAAAGCGCTTTGGGCCGCATGTGGCTCCAGGGATTATACTTCTGGGACATAGAGAGATAAGGTTTTGTTAGCAAACCTCCAGATTGAACCAATGCAAATCCTCTGACACCAAATTGTAGCGTATTTACATATGATTCCAATAGGTGAGGTCCTTCATGTTCATGATTTCAGGTCATTGGATAAATTTTATCTACCAGTCAAGACACCAGGCAA
This sequence comes from Massospora cicadina, assembly GCA_022478985.1. Classification (NCBI taxonomy): domain Eukaryota; kingdom Fungi; phylum Entomophthoromycota; class Entomophthoromycetes; order Entomophthorales; family Entomophthoraceae; genus Massospora; species Massospora cicadina. The sequence goes on from JAKSZP010011916.1 coordinate 101,625, forward strand.
TATACTAATGGTGGTACCGTGGATTAATCCAATAGGACTATTGGAAGAACAAAAATACCAAGCAATAGCTTTATTTCAGTAGTATAAGGGAATTTTTGCTGTTGATGATCATGACTTAGGGTGTTCTCAGGGGGTGGTCCATCGAGTAGACACTGGAGATCATCCCCCTATAAGGTCTCAGACGATCCGCTGATTGAGGGCAGTGGAAGACATTGTCACTAACGAAATTGACGAGCTGCTGGAGCAAGGGATGCTTAAACTGTCCAAAAATCTGTGGGCTTCACCTGTTCTGATTGTAAAAAAGAAGGACGGCACCAACCGCATAGTAATAGACTACCAAAAGCTCAACAGTACTACAAAAAAGGATTCATACCCTTTGCCAAGGGTCAACGATGCTTTGGATTAGTTAGAGGGAGCCCATTATTTTTCTACAATTGAGATGATATTGGGTTACTGACAAATTGAGTTACCACAGTGGAACAAGGAAGATGCACTGTAATTACCTCCAAAGGCCTTTTTCAACTGACGTGGATGCCTCAAGAGCTAAGCAACGCCCTGGATACGTTTCAGCTGCCATGGATACTATTCTTGGTGACCTGAAATTGTCATGCATCATTGTATACCTTGATAATATTAACATTTTCTCTCTAACCTTTTCAGAGCATCTCGATCACTTAAAAGCAGTATTTCACCAGCTTACTGAGGCGAATATTAAAATTAAACCTTGAAAATGTAACTTCTTCAAAAATCAACTGGAATACCTGGGGTTCATGGTAGACTCTAAAGGACTGAAACACAGCTAACTAAGGTGGAAGACATCAAAAAAATGACTAAACCCCAGTAGTAAATGTAACAAACAGGAATTTTGGGTATGATTAGTCACTACCAGCACTTTATCCCTAATTTTAGCTGTATTAGGGGCTGCTATTCAAGTTGTTAAAATTGGACGCTGTGTTTGAATGGACAGAACGTCATCAATCTGCTTTTGATACACTTAGTATGACATTGATCAACACACCGGTGAGTATAGTATTCAAACTTTGATTGGGAGTTTATTGTTCAGATGGATGCGTCCCCTTTCCGCTGTTGGGGCAGTACTTTCCCAGAAAGATTGATTGAGAGGAACATATTATAGTGCACTGTAGTTGAGGTCTGAAATGTCATAAGTGTAATTGAACTGTGACTGAGTGGGAGTGCTTAGCAGTGATCTATGCATATAGCAATTCAGAGTCTATCTGCATGGGGTAAAGTTTAAAGTATTAACAGATCACGCGTCATTGCGCTGGTTTCAGAACCTCAAAGAACCTGAGGGCTGTTTGGCTCTATTGGCTCTTAAATTGCAGGCTTATGACTTTGAGATTCTCCATTGGCCATGAGTAAAGCATCAGAACGCTGACTTTTTATCTCAAGTTGCTGACTGTTGCAGTGACAGCAGACCTCAGTGACATAATGTACAATAAGATGCTCAGATGAAAGTATGATGATGAACTGCCCCAAGTGATCGAAGTGTTAAAAGAGATGTGAACGAGTATCTTCCAATGGAATGGGGAACTGTATAAGCAGATTAGCAACTCTACGGTGAATTTTCTGTGACCTTCAGCATGACCAGGAATCATTATGAGCGCTCACAGGGCAGTCAGACATGGTGGGGTGTGAAAGACAATATAGTTCTTGTGCCCTCAATATTATTGGGAAATAATGAGCTTTAATGTGTTTGAAACTATTTCCTGTTGCCATCAGTGCCAAGTGGAGAAGCCATTCCGCCGTAAGACTTTATACCAGGTAGTGAAACCACATTCTGCTTGGCACACAGTTTCCCTAGATGTCGTTGGTCCCTTGCCAACAGGAGCTAACTGGTGTAAGTACATTCTTTTGTTTATTGACCACTTGACCTGGTGGGTCAAAGCTAGAGCAATACAAGATTTGGGGGCATTTACAGTGGCCAAGTTCATGATGGATGCATTATTTAGCAACATGGATGCCCTCAGTTCAAAAACACTGATAACAGAACTAACTTCGCTTTGCACATCCTCCCCCAAACTGATGAGCTTATGGAAATCCATGGGGTTCTGATGACCCCATAACACCCCAATTATAATGGAATGGTTAAACGAGTGAATGGGACTCTGGTGAACATAATACAAAAATTAGTAATGGATTGACATTCTGATTGGAGCTCTCTCCTTTCCACTGCCGTGTTTGCCTATAACATTAGTTAACATTTCACCACAAGGAAGAGCTCCTTCCAACTACTATACAGCTGACACCTGGCCCTTCCGGTGTTACTTTGTTAGTGTGTAGAAGACACTGGTGGAATGGAATACCACAACTATCTGACTAACCTCGTGATCATTCAGATCAGACTGCAAACTGAAGCATATTCCTTCAGCTTAGCTAAGAGGATCAGGAATCAGGCCACCAATAAGGTACATTGTATGAAGCTGGCGCTGTTCAAGGAAGGCGATATGGTTCTCTTCCATGACCAACATGGATTTGGATGGAAACACAAGCTGGCCAGAATTTGGATTGGTCTGTTCGAATTTATAGAGAAAACTGGGATCAATGCATATACCATCAAGGATCCTGTGAGCGGTTGGATCATTAAATGAGTACACACGAAGTTCCTCCAACCATACAAACAATTAAGCCTTATCATCCAGTCAAGGAGGGGGTAATGTCATGAATCCAATATGATTGGACAGTAATCATGGGACAGCTAGTGAGGATTGGGAAGAATCCGCCAAAAATGATATCAGTTACAATTATATTAGTGCCTCAAGACAAGGCGATATTGGGCTATTATTAAATCGCCTCTATGTAAGGCAATAAGGCGATAAGGTGTTGTAAACATTTGAAAAATACAAAGTAAATCGCCTACAATCAGGGCAATAGAGAATTAAAGAATAACAAGCTTGAATACGAGGAGAATCTGTGGAATAGAATATTCCAAGCTTTGAGAGCAGTAATGCCTGAAGCCGCTGTATATAAGCAAGATGGGCGAGTAAGAGAAGGGGGTGGTTAATAGTGAAGAGAGGGATGGACAGCAAAGCTCGCTGTAATTATTATAATAAATTAAAGAGTCAAATGGGGTAATTGCTCCTATTTTTAGTAAATTTCAAGTGTGTCTGAAGGACCGACAATCCCAACATCATCTGTCTGTTGATTCAGTGGGTTTGGCCTGTATAACAATACAGCGGATCTTAACAAAACCATCTGATTTTATAACACTTGGCATGTCTGATGAGTCACAGCATACAAAAAATAATATATTATGCTGTTGTTTTTTGGAGTATTTGGTTATAAACACAGCATTAGTGTCATCAAAGCTTGTGTGACCTGAAGCAAATAAATGTTTTGCAATTTTGTCCCAGGCTTCCTCAGAGAAGTTAGTAAGGATTTATTTTAAGAAATAAATTAACAAGCAGCTCCATTGCCGTGTGGAAAGCTTGGTAGAGGGGAACGTTGGTGGTGGCAGTGGCCGCATCAATGGCGATCTGATGGGTGCATAAGGTAGACCTGGAAGCTCTTTTAAGGTCTGAAGCAACGTTAGCATTGGGAATTGTTGAGGCCTTAAAATCCAGCTAACCAAGACTTGGGATTAATAACAAAAGGATGATCTTCATTGTCTACCAATTGAGTTGATCAAATGGGTTTGAAATGGGTAAACATGGCCTAAATATGAGAGCTGATTTTCTGGGCAGTAATGCTTGGCGCATGAACTGTTAGCCAAGGCAATTCAACAGGCTCTTGAGAATCACCTTGCTTCTGGACAGTTATTGAAGGTTAAGATTGTCTGGCGCTTTATATTTTTCACTGCAGTGTTTAAGGGAGGTGGAGGGAGGATTATTTTACTAAAAATTCGGGCAGCCTAGAAGCGGGTCTAATGTTAGATGGAGGAGGGGCAGAATCTACTCCAGTGGTGAGGGAATAGCACTTGTGCTTTAATTGGTCCAACCTGAAGCACAAGGAGCATATTTAACAGCAATTTTCAAATGCGCACAAAAAGGGTGGTTGGAGGCTGAGCGGATTACAGTGCAGGGGGTGAAAATATGGGATTCCCAAAGAAATGGGCAGATTGTTTCACAGGCCTGATGTCCTTTGATGCAGCTGTTGCATTGAGGACACAAACTGCAGGATAGGTTCAGCGCCATAAATGGACAATCCCTCCAGGAGCTCACCGAGATATAATTGAGTAAAAATGGTTAGACAAACTAGTGAACTGCTTCATCAGTTTTACATCTGCCAGATACTGAATTCAGGTGGTAGAGAAAAGTATATATAATATAAACTGACGTCATCTTTGCTGCGGGCATAATCTTGGCTTTTCTTGAGAATCCTAGGTTAAGGTACCCCTTGAAGAGGTGGATATTGCTTAAGCTGGCATGTTTAAATCTCTGCCTGCGCCATCTCAATGATGGCTACACTCAAATAGGGGTGCAATTACTTTTGACCCAAATGTCAAAATGCAAGTTGCTCTGTGCTCAGTTGGAGGCTTATAAGTGTCTTATGAAAGCGCGCAAGAATCTGGCTAGGTCCTGAAGGGGGACAAAGTGACTGGTGGGTTAAAGAGGCCTAGAAGAGCTAGGCAGATTCACTCCAGTAGCAACCAAAAATGCAAGGAGGTGGCTCACTAAAACCCCACGTGGGGGCAGCAGGCTTCATATTTGACAACAAAAAGATACTTTAGTCAGCGGATGGCAAATGTTGTTGTAGCGCTTTTTGAGAAGAAAGCTTTATCCAAAATAATTTGACAATATCAAAAGTGAGAGTAGCAGTTAATATGCACTTCCACGTTTATAAAGGCTCACACTAACAACTTTATAGATGCACAATGACTTTACAATTTGTAATATAAAAACTTAGAATGTAAAAATAAATGTAAATTAAAAATTTAGGCTATAATTGACTCACGTTGATGTGTAAGTTTGAAACATTTATAGGATTAATGGGTGCTCTATGACGTATAGAGTGTCTTTGCCCTCCTTGATCGGGATCTTTCCTTATCATCTATATTAAGAACCAAGCAGCAGTAAGACACATTTGCTAACATCCAGAATGTTACTACTCCATTGAACTGGGAATTCTGGGTTGGGTCTCTATGCTTTGAGATACAGTTATACCCACATTGTATATTGAGAACCAGATTAGATTTTTTTTCTTCTAACGATTACCAAATTTTCTTGATTCATTGTTGCCCATATAAAAAATGGCTTATCAAGGAAGCATTTCATTCGTTTGTTGAGACCCAACTTCATAGATAAGCATTTATATCACTAACCATTTTGTTCCTTTGAAGGCTGTTTGATTTTTAATTATGCCAATTCCGTAAATGCCTCCTTAAAGATCTGTCAAATGGGACAAAGGATCATAGAAATCTACCAATAAGCCCAATTTACCACTATACCCTGGGCAAAAAGTAGTGGAATATTTAGACCTCGCCTTCTATAGAACATAATATGAGCTTAACCAGGAGGTGTTAAGTCTTTTAGGTCTTCCACCAGGGCAATAATGATAAAACAATACAAGTTCTGCAATTTTGAAGTTAGGATGGGCTGAAACGAGTATTGAATCAGATAGTATTTTTTGTGGTGGTTATAATATTTTTTTATGAAAAGTGTATATAACCTGATACTATATCTATCTAATATCCTAATGGTTAATCGTTTTTAGAAGCAGAGGATTCACAAAATGGCCGCACACTGCTAGGTAAGCGCAGCTCTTTTCTAAAGAGAGACTGAAAAAAAACGTGATTACTCAGTGATAGCTTATATGGTATGAAGCAAGGCGGAGGGCTATAAGTGATTCCATTTCATGGGTTTGGTGGCAGTCATCTTTTTGAAGAATAGATATGAGGGTCTCGTTTATAAGTCCTCTGCTCCATTAACTGATGAATTTAGTGGAGCAGTGATTTGTTGCCTTTTAGTAAACAGGTAAGCTAGTTATTGCACTACTTGTAATGTAAAATTTAATCTATGTTGGAAAGGAGAACCCTAGGACATCCATGTTGTGTGAATACAGAGTGAAAAAGAACATAGACTTAGCCTTCATGGTGGCTTCAGGGACAGAGATTTATTTAACCCACTTGGTTATGTTTAATGGCGAGAGTATATTGATGGCTTTAAATAACCGTATACAGGGGACCCACTACACTGACTCTGACCAAATTAAATGGCGATTAAGAATCCACTACTTGATGCTAGTATTAAATAATAGGAAGTTCCTGAGTCCTAATGATTAGCATTCTTCCAACACCTCATGAATGGTCTCAAGTTTTGTCCTAATATAATTGATACCTCGGCCATTCATCCGTTTTTGATGGCCTTATGTCCTATTCTAGATTGTCTTTTAAGAAGGAAAATGGTTTAAGAGGACAGCTTCACTTAAGATAACCACTTTCCATTCAATTGATTGTAGATCATTCCATCCTTGATTTAGGTAGATCCGTCATAGTTTGTAATTCAGAATTAATCAAGTGTAGCCAGTTCTCTTCAGTAGGGATGGCCAATCAGATTATAAAGGCTGTTTTCCTCAGGTATATACATGACTAATATGGGAATCTGCAACAATTTTTCTTTCTTCTAATGGATTTTCAGCGCAATAAATTTTTTTAAAGTTATAATACTGCAATTATAGTGTTCATCTTACCAAAATCCCTTTTTGAAACCTTACCATTTGGAGCCATTTGAGTGAGGCATGATCAGTGATAATGGCGAAAAAAATTCTATATAGATAAGCTCAAAAATGTTTGTTAGTGAGGAGCACGGCAAAGATTCACAAATAGTGACAATGTAGTATTCTTGCTTTAGTATAAGGCTTTAAAGATTTATGCCAATATATGGTCCATTTTTTTCTCATCTATTGGACTAGTATGTCTTCACAGCCACATACCTGGTGTTTAATATCAAGAAGGACTGATTAAACTTCTGGTGTTTGAGGACAGGCTGTGTAACAAAGCAGTTCTAAGATATTTGAAGGATTGGTCCTGCTTAGAATTTCATTTGAAAGAAACACCTTTCTGAAGTATTTTGATTAGAGTCTTTACAAGGTCGTTAATCATGGATTGAACTTTATTTAGTTGCTCACCAGAATAAGTAAAACTTATGTATTTTTTAGACTTTTTGAGGGTTGTTCTTTCAATTTTGGCCACTTTGTCTTGAGAGTCAGTATCCCTCGCTCAATGACTTTATACTCAAGGAATTTCATTTTATACTGAAGTAATTATCATTTGGAAAGCTTAAGCTTGAGGGAAGCCTGTAAAACCGGTTAAAGTCTTTTCAGAAATGCTCTAAAGGCCATTATAAGATAAAAACTACCATTTTATCATTAATGTAGACCAATACATATGATAAGTTTGAATAACCCAGTAGTATGTCCATAGCACACTGAAAGGTGGCCAGGAAATTTGTTAGCCTTTATGTCATGTTTTCAGCTTGTATAATTTTTTAGTTTTTAATGCGCACTTGGATCAATCTTTGGGTGATAGCTTAATATACTAATACCCAATGGAGAAGTATATAGCTGAAAAGAAATGGTCACTGAAAAAGAGTCTCAACAAGTCATGAATATGGTTCAGTAGGTAACTATCCCTCTTGTTAACCAACTTAATCTTCTATAGTCCATGAAATCTTGATGAATTCCATCCCCCTTTAAACAAGTAATAGGGGCGATGCCCATGGACTTTGAGAAGGTACAACGATCCTGACTCCTTTAACTTTTTGAATTTAATAGCAACTATAGAATCTTCTACTTTATTTTCCAAAAACGTTGCACATAAATGGAGCAGGAATATTCTATTTTTACATTATGTATGACTTCTTTCACCTTATCAAAGTCATAAGTTGTTGTTGAGAACAGATTGTCGTGTTCCTCAAGTAGCTAACCAAATTTATTCCTTATCTCACTAGTAAACTTCTTACTGACCAGAGCTCAACCAAAGCCACTTGTTAGGCACCTCCAACCCAAAAATATAGAGACTTCTAAACTTTTCAGAAATTATAAATCACGTTGACAAAAGATAATTATACATAAAAAATCAGAGTGCTATGTCCTTATATGTACAATTTATTTATCAAATCAGCTGATAATACTAAAATGAAACCTGTATATGCAGGATCAAGGACTCCAGGGCAGATTAGAGTTTCCTACACTGAGGAATAATTGACACCTCAACATATAAAAGGCTACCAAAGGGATTATTTACGTGAACCCTGGTATTGATAATGACTTGTGACTTTATAGAAATAAGTTTTTTATTAAGGAGAGTATAAGGAAACTTTTTTGTTCCATCAACCGTATGCAGTGACAAACACACCTGAGGTCCTTAAACATGCTACTCAATTACGTTAATCTTGTCATTCTTCTCCAGAAAACATGTTTAATCCTTTATAATATTTTTGAAATACTTTATAGTTTAAAAAATAATAGGGCAACGCAAGTCTCCATCGAGGATAATAATCTTCATTGTAGTGGGCTATGGCATTATGCTCTTGGAGGAGTTGGGTCCCCAACACTACATCATAGCTGGGGTTCCAAGGGACACAATTATTGCGTCCAGAGATAGTTTAACAGATCTTAGTAAGAGTGAAGAGTAGGCCCCATTACCTGTACATTGGTGACTGCAGACCCAGATCTATGTAAATTGGCATTTGAAGAGCAAATTTAATTTTCTATAGCTTTGAAGAGATGACATTTTCCCATGGACTTGATATTGATGATTTTAAGTAGGGTTTTTAAAATTAACTATGCTTTAAGTCACCAGGCTCCAAAGCTGCGGTGGCAAAGGCTGAAACATGAGCAACATTTCAGAAGATTAAAGCAGCAATGATATGCTTAGTATCAGAAGTAGATGATTATTTTTATACAATTATCCTTGGATGTGGTACTTTTTGAAACAGTAATTTAAGTAAGAATAATTATTTGCATGGAAGATTCATTAATAATAAATTCTCTCTTTCTTAATGCGAACAGCTAATATAAGCCTACTGGACATTTCTCTTTCAACACTGGTCAGCGATGTTGCGTCAACACTTGAAATAGGAACAGATTGGTAATTTTTAATCTTAATATTAATGACATGTATGTATGGCTGGTATGGGGCCTTTAAAAAATAGGATTTGTTTATTGTGGCTGGAGGGATTTTTCAGAGCCTCCTTGATCTCTTAAATGCATATAAAGTTCTTCCTAAGCCTTATAATGTGTAGTTGATCATCAGCCATGACTTAAGGGAAGAGTTAACTGAGTTGAGGGAGTCATTTATAGTTTGTGGTTAGTATTGAAGAATGGTTGAGCGCTGTAATAAAATTGTTTAGAGAAGTCAACGGGACTTTATTCATTATTATGGAGGATCGCCATAGAATTTTACTTTTGGTTTAAAAGCGGTTGGTCAGCTAAAACTCCTAAATTATGAAGGTTTGACCTGCACCCAGGTTTGTCAGTTGAATAAAATGTTAAATCATAAATTCTCTTTTTAATCGCAGAGGCTGGAATGAATATGCTTTAGCTTTTGATTGTCAGTGGCCTCATCCATTCCTCTCATAAGCATTCAGAAATGACATGATAAATTATTGAATTATAATGAACCTCTTTTTAGACTGGTTTTATTGCTAGAGATGGAGGGGGAAGAAAGATATATATGACCAGTACGTGCTATGGCTTGCTCAGAGGACATAGTTTAAACATGCTTATAGGTAGCTCTTTGGATCATTTTTTAAATTTCTCCAAGTTCTCTTGATGTCCATTCCAGCATTGGTCAAGGGCATATGTACTGGTCTTCTGCTCCAAATGAAAAAAAGAGATGAAACATCAGCTTCACAGTTTTCATTCAGTTTTCAAAGTTGTTACAAGTTTGTTCTATCTGATTGAGACATTTTTTTGGCGATCTTGTTGAATGCATGCATATTTTACATTTTCTATTCATGTGCCTCCAATTTATATTGGGGTTCATAGTTTGACCATTGGGGAGAACTCCGCACCTTTAGGCGATTTGCTCCATCAGTTTATGTAGATCTCTGTCAGATTTGTGGTTGACTCAAAAATAAACTTTTGACAAACTGCAGATTGGGCTGATTTTCCCTTTTAACGCTTGAACTAGTAATCTAAGTGATATGTTTTTTGGTATTATTCAATAAATATGCCGGCGGATTTTTGCACAGGGTTAACTCACTGAGCTGTTGGGACCAACGATATTATTATTGCTGTCCTTGAAACAACAGAATAACTCTAAATAAATATGGAGCGCTTGCTCCCACAACCTCTTTTATTAGATGTACTTTAATACCGCGGATTCTTATTATTCTGCTTTTCTCTATCATTCTTAACAACAACCCTTCTTGATCATTTCATCTCGCCTATATTGTAGTTGCTTCAGATGCTAAAACTTATATGGCTTAGTAATTTAATTCGCCATATCTTATTGGCTCCATCAATTCTTCATTTGTTAATTTCACAATCGCCTAATTCAAGGCGATTTCCCAATAACCCAATATCGCCTCAATTTGAGGCACTAAAATAACCATTACCATATCAAATTTTAACGGAATCCATTCATTTCGGCAAAAATGACCTCTGTATTATCATCCATTCATATCAAATTCACAACATTACCCCCTCCTTGACTGGACAATAAGGACTCTATTGTTTGTACAGCTGGAGGAACTTTGCATGAACTCAGCTAATGATCCAACCACTAGTAGGGTCCTTGATAGTATATGCATCTATACCAGTCTTCTCAGTGACTTCAAATGGCCTGAACCAGATACTGGCCAGCTTATGTTTCTGGCCAAACCCATGTTGATCATTGATAAGGACCATGTCTCATCTTTGAACTGTGCTAGGTCATTCTGTTATACCTGATTGGCAGCCTGGCTTTCGATTCTCTTGGCTATGCTGAACGAGTACACTTTGGTTTGTAATTTGATCAGCATATTCATTAGAATGGCCAGATAGCGTTGCAGACAAATACCGCCAGTGTCCTCTAAACAAGCATATAAGAGGGCGGCCTGAGAGGGGTGCCATCCATAAAGCAGTTGAAATGGGCTTTTCCTCATGGCTGAATGATAACTAATTTTATAAGCAAAGACTGCGGTGGACAAAAGGGAGCTCCATTCTGAGGGTCAATATGCTACTAATTTATGGAGTATGTTCACTAAATTCCCATTGACCTGCTCCACCATTCCATTAGATTTGGGATAGTATTGGGTTGTCAAAGCCCCTTGGATGGCCATTAGCTCATTAAGCTTTGGAAGAATGTGGGAGGTGAAGTTAGTTCCGTTGTCAGTAAAGATGAATTGGGGACAACCATGTTGCTGAATTATACATTCCATGACGAACTTATCCACCGTTAGCGCCCCTAAATCACGTATTGGCTGCGCCTCAACTCACCTGGTCAAGAGGTCAATTGCTACCAAGATGTATTTGGATTGGTTTGCCCCTGTTGGTAAGGGACCCACCACATCAATTGAAACGGTGTGCCAGGCAAAGTGTGGCTTCACTAACCAGTATGAAGTCTTATGGCAGAACAGCTTTTCCACTCGGCACTGGTGACAGGAGGAGATAGCTACAAGTACATCGAAGTTCATGATTTCCAAGTAATACTGAGGTTGCAATAATTCCATATCTTACGTACTCCACCATGTCCAACTGCTCAGTGTGCGCTCATAATAATATTTGGGTGGGCAGAAGGTCTTGTAATATTCATGGCAGTGTCCCCTATCTGCTTATACAATTCTTTAGATTCTGGAATGTATTGGCCCTCATTTCGTCCAATATCTTTATGACTGGGGTTGATTCATCATTGTACTTGCCACTAAGCATCTTATCGAACATAATATTGCTCAGATCTGCCATAACTGCAATTGTGGGTGATCTCGATAAACAAATGGCATTCTAGTGTTTTGCTCCAGGTTGATGCAAAATTTCAAAATTGTATGCCTGCAAATTAAAAGCCCATTGGGCTAGACGCCCTTCTGGTTCTTTAAGACTTTGTAACCAGCATAGCAAGGCATGATTCGTTACTTTTTTGAATTTTACTCCATGCAAGTACACCCAAAATTATTTATAGGCGTAGATCACCGCTAAACACTCGCGCTCAGTCATAGTATAATCGCGTTCAGGACTATTCAAGCTACGACTGCAATATGCTACAGGATGCTCTTCCCCTACCTCATCTTTTTGAGATAGGTTTTCTCCTACAGCAGAAAGGGATGTATCCGTCTGAACACTGAACTCTTTTGAAAAATTGGGATAGCGTAACACTGGTGCACCGGTTAATGCCACTTGAAGTTTATCAAAAGCTCATTGCTGATGCTCAGTCCATTCAAACGCAATTTCCTTCTTTAACAACTCGAATAGTGGGCCCCAATACAGCTGAAGTTAGAGATGAAGCGCTGGTAATAGCCAATCATTCCCAAAATACCTGTATATCCAGCTTGCTGTTGGGTGGAGTCATTTTACATATAGTTTCCACCTTGGCTGGTTGAGGTCGCAACCCTGTGGCATCAACTACAAACCCCAGGTACTCCAGCTGGTCCTTAAAGAAGTGGAATTTCCGAGGTTTGATCTTTATATTGGCCTCAGCGAGCTGGTGGAATACATCTTCTAAATGATTGAGGTGTTCTGAGAAGGTTCAGTAGAAAAGATTAATGTAATCAAGGTATACAAGGACACACGACAGTTTTAGGTCCCCCAGAAAAGTATCCACTGCTCTTTAAAACGTGGCTGGGGCGTTACACAGCCCTTGCGGCATCCAAGTTGGTTAAGAAGACCTTTGGAAGTGATTACAGCGCACTTTTACTGCTCTGCTGATGGCAACTTGATTTGCCAATAGCCCCAGATCAGGTTCATAGCTGAAAAGAAATGAGTTCCACCTAGCTTATCTAAAGCGTCGTCAATCCATGGTAAGAAATAGGAGTCTTTTTTGGTGATGCTGTTCAGCTTTTGGTAGTCTATTACTATGCGGTTGGTGCCATTCCTTCTTTTTAACAATCAGAATGGGTGAAGCCCACGGACTATTTGATGGTTCAAGCATCCCTTGCGCTAATAGCTTGTCGATTTCCTTGTTTACTACTCCTTCTGCCACCCTTGATCAGCGGATTGACCTTGACCTGATGGGAAGGTGATCTCCAGTGTCCATCCTATGAAACACCCCCACATGCATCCTAAATCGTGGTCCCAACAGCAAAAATCTCTTCATATTTTTGAAATAAAGTGATTTTCCTATCCTTCTCTGTTTCCAACAGCCCCATCAATTTGTCATGCAATACTACTGCCATTATATTGAGCTGCGTTTTGAAAGGCAGACCAAATTCCTCCAGTGACCCAAAGTCATGAACAGAACTTACCCCCTCAATGGGGATAAAGTGCAAGTATGCCACTATTTGGTGGCGGCGGATTTGCAGTGGTACCGTTTTTAAATTTGCAAGCAAAAATTTGACCTCCTCCTGCCCTGGTAATATAATACCTGGGGGCTACGTGAGGCTCAAACCGCGACTGCTGATATGGCCCAATAACTTCCCCATAGAGTCCATCTGGAACTTCTATCACCAAGTCAGTGTTTACTATAACTTGATGCCCAGATGGATTTGATATAGGTCCAGCAGCTCGGAGTGGCAGCCCTTGATATTCATAAATCTGCTGTGGAAGGTCTCAGGTTTTGCCCTTTAACCAATGGTAGCGCACTGGGATTACTCCGTCACTAACAGCCTGATTGATATTCCCCATATGCACAGGATCATTTGGCACTCCGCTAGAGGTGAAGTAAATTAGGATCCTCTGACCCAATATTTCAAAAGTCTGGTCTGTCATATCAATAACAGCCCCACAGTGTCGCAATAAGACGGTTCCAATCAGCAGATCATAATGGCTATTTGGTAACACCATAGCTGGGGCTACCACAACAATAGACCCAAACCGCAATGGAAGCGCACTGTATGCTCCCTTAGAGACTTTGTTATCTGCTCCAGCTGTTCCATATACCACCCGATGGTCCACATCCAGTTTTAATTGTATTTCGGCCACCATTTGGTGGAGACTATATTGACAGAGGCACCTGTATCTATGATGGCACGAACCTAGGTTTTAGCTACAACCAGGTCACAGTAAGTACATTCGGATAGGATACATCTTGACTGTTTGTAACATAGACATTTATGGCATCTCTGTTTTGAAAACCCACAATCCCCTCGCCAATACTGGGGTATTTTGTGATATAGTGTTGACTGGACGAGTGACGCTTACCACTTGCAAGAAAGGGGCATTATAGGAGATGTCTAACTTTTCAGGTGAAACTTGATCAAACATCTGGCAAGCATATGGCTCAACCTAGAACTGGGACCCCTCTTCCGCCATAGCCGCAGACTGCACTTGTGTCAAAATATTCAACCCTCCAACCAGCTGCTGATATTAGACTGACACATCAGCCAAGGGATCTTCCACTGAGTGTACTGTAATAGGTTTAGGTGGGACGTTTTGATTTAAATTAGCGGAAGTAGAGAGTCCCATCTCTACTATGCTCTGACTTTTCTCTGATTGTACTGTCCCTTCAGGAGTGAATAACCCTGCCGATGAAGAAAACTTATTGCCAAGTGCCCAGAATGACCACACAAGAAACAAATTGATCCTGTAAGATCTGCATCTATGCTTGTTGTGAAATGGCCCATCCCAAAAGTTAGGCTAGTGTCTAGCAGTGTAGACAGATCCTTCCCAATAGTTGAACTGCTAATGGGCAACTCTGTTCTAGATGAGGGATGTGCAGATAATAAGGCTGGTGGTTACCAAATGGACGCTGAACTGGAAGAGATGACTTCCTCAATTTGAAGTTCCAGCAGTGGAGAGGATAAGGTTCCACTCTATATTGGGCGAAGGGAAGTTAGCGGATAACCGGTGCAAGATTTGAACAAGTTTAATCAAATGAAATATACCAACTTCTAAATATGGAGCCATGGTATTGAAAAGCTCACGGTATGGTTTCAAAACGAGGTCAGTGCTATGCATACATCTGATTCAGTTAAAGTTCCTGCCCCAATTAACACATGAGCTTCTATCATAAAGTGATCAGCAAATGTGGTGAGAGTCTCATTATGCTGAAACTCAATTGTTAAGAATTCCGCCTTCCGCTGTGCCATTTTTATAGTCCATCCAAATAACCACAGCACAGTATCTTTCACTTTTTGATAGATAGAAGAACTGGTGGGAGATAGCAAACAACTTGGTCAGCGCTGTCAACATCCAAAGTGGATATTAATAATTTGGCTTTACGCTGATCTGAAGCTCCTTCCACTGCAAACTTAAATCGCTTAAAAAATCCATATATGTTCCCTTTGCAATCAGATGGAGGCAGCTTATTGATGCTAACCTCCTGTAGATACTCCTTTTTCCCTTGGAGCACAGTTTCTAAGGCAAGCTTGAGTTATGCATATTCAATGGTTGTGTCATTTCAAAAGACTCCTATCCAGAGTAAGCCTGATTGAACATGGCCAGTGACTGAGGAAGGTTGTTGGCTTTGTGATTGTCCAATAAGCCCCTGTAGTAAGCACCACTGTTATAATTTTGGCAGTATTTAATAAAAATGCCGGCAGATTTTTGCACAGGGTTAACCAACTGAGCAATAGGTCCAACAATATGATGATCGCTGCCCTCAAAACAACAGAATAACTTTAGAAAATATGGAGCGCTTGCTCCAACAACCTCTTTTATTAAATGTACTTTAATACTTCAGATTCTTATTATTCCGATTTTCTTTATCCTTCTTAACAACAACCCTTCTTGATCATTTCTTCTTGCCTATATTGTAGTGGCTTTGGATGCTATGACTCATATGGCTTAGTAAAAAATTCGCCATATCTTATTGGCTACGTCAATTCTTCATTTGTTAATTTCACAATCGCCTAATTCAAGGCAATTTCCCAATAACCCAATATCAGCTCAATTTGAGGCACTAAAATTACCATTACCATATCAAATCTCGACAGATTTTATTCATTTTGCCATAATAACCTTGGGCTTATCATCCAGTCATATCAAATTTACAACACTAAGTAAAAGCTATTTCAATAACATGACTTAGGCCAATTATTGCAACATAGATTTATTTTTAATAATAGAACTTGAGCTGAATATCCCCCACACATTTAGGCCAACCTTCTCTGCAACTACTCGCCAGGCTGATCAACTCAACATTAATTCAATTAATTAATCTATAGTTAGCTCAGGCCAAATACATCCACACAGGTGGGCTGATTATCACTGCCCCAAACTCAGCAACTAGACCTGATTAATCAAGACCAATATTAAGAAATCAATATTCATATTTATTCAGGACTGACCCAATATTAACGTTTAAAAGCCCCATGGTCAATCAAATGAACAAACAATGTAATCAAATTCCTGCCTTATGGCACATTTGTATGTCAGTATACATATTTGGCACAATTGCACTTGCACATGGACTGCTCAAATGGGAGTACCTAGTGCTATTGAGAGGGCAGTTGACATCACAATTAGGGAGTCGTTTATGTCTGCAGTATGATGAGAAATATATTTGGAGCTGGTCCTAAAATAATGTTTGTATGTCAATACATGTAACCAGCATGATAGCACTTGCACGTGTACTGCCAAAATGGCGAGTAGTTAGTGCTATCAAGAGAGGCCTGCTGACGTCCCAATTAAGGGTATATCATCTATCTGAATTGACCACAAAATCTCTCAGAATTCATATTTTGTCAGCTTATGACAAAACTCATTTTGAGATAATTTTAGGACCATTTTGCACTCTCATTGTTGCGATTTTTGTCCCTGAAATCCTCCCATATATGAGAGTACATTTCCACCAATAAACCTAGCAATAGGTCTCAGTTGTATCAGTTCGAGGGCTGAACTAAGGTGGTAAAATATCTGTTACAATTGTGTGCTCATATGTGTCCAGGAGATGCCCTGGAGGTATAAATACTTACATCTGACCTAATGAATTAGTATCTCATAATCTAGTTATAAATAAAGTCTATTTTATCTTCATTTACTTTGTATCTTAAGTCGCTTTGGAGAGTGTCAGCAACTTGGGATTTCAAGATCCACAGTTTGTAACTTTGTCTGCCTTGGCTGAAGTTCCTGATTGCAAAGGAAAATCAAACCCAAAGTAGGCAAGAAAAGTCAGAGCCATTTAAATATGCTTAGTGTGTTTCATAATGGTTATTAAACCGTAAGCAACTGGCATAATTGAGGATCCATTAGCTTAACTTTAGTCCAATTTACTGTGCAGAAATTAAATAATCAAATGAACAATCCTCAAATTTTCAATTTCAATCTTCACCAATATTTTTCTTCTCCACATATTTTCAGAATCCTCAGCGTGTGGATACTAGACCCAGGGGGCCAGGAGGCCCTTCTGGGCTCCGTGGCCTTTCTACTTATCAGAGCCACTAGTCCTTTGGTCCCTTTGTCACTTGGGTCCAGACTTGATCATCACCACTGGTTGGACCTCAAGGCTCTTGGGGACCTTCAGACCCACGGGGACCCTCAGTCCCGTGGACTCCTGAGGCAATGGAGAGGTCATTGCATCTTTGTTGCAGTAGTTTATTCAATGCGCTCATTTAATTCAGAAGTTGCACTAGAGCTAAATCCAGAGCATGAGTTAAAACAACTGGGTTGCAAGAGGTTCGCTGCACATTTCTGCATAATTTATTATGAAATCTTGTACAAGGTGAGTTAGTTGATTATATATGTAGCCTGAATTCTAGAGTCTACAAGAGCAATTTAATTCTGAGAATTATAAATAGGGCGTCTATTGTCCTGGATTGCCTCATGATTATCTTGCAACAAGCGGAGAAGTGACTTCATAAAAGCAACAAGCTTGAAGTTAAGGTTTTTAAAATCCTAATTATCATAAAACCTCCTGATGATGAAGTCATGCTAACTGATGGAGATGATAAAAGCAAGATGTAAAAAATATGAAAAGTAGGGTTCCACCCATTGGCTAACTGATAATTGGCCATGGTAACTGAATTTTAAAGACTTTGTATATAGGAAGGACCATCATGGCTTAATAGCAGTTGGATTAGCCTTCAAACAAGTTGGTTCCATCCAAGAACTATTTGAAGATAACACAATGTTGTCAAACTAGATTTAGTATTGATTATAGTCTTTTATGGACAAGCTGAACTCAAAGGTGATTCAGAACTCCAAACTTAAAGACCTTATGGTTGGTTTGAATATTGGGATGTACTAATCCATTTAGCATACTTCTTGCCCCATGAATGGGGGATATCTATTATTTAAAATTTATTTCCATTTTGTGATTAATAATTTTATTGTAACAATTTGGGCCATCTGTAGTGACCACCAATATTGAATTCACCATTATAAGGAGCCAGATAATGACTTTTAGTGTCTGGAGATGTCTTGTTGAGAGGTTCTAGCTTCCTTTAAAATGGATTTTCATACAATGTAATGGCTCCATACGGTGATGACAAAGCACTTTTACTTTCAGTAGGCCCATTTATTGGCATCTCTCTTGGTTCATGGCCACTAATACTATTATTGTGAATTGAAAGGAACATAGAAAATATCCTAATTTGAATATAGTTAATAGTTTAGTCCTTTTTCATTAAATTAATATTCATCAATATACATGGGATGTGTTGGAGCCTTGGGGCGAAAGGAGCATCTGTGTCTTTCTCAATCAGGATCTTTACTTCTCATTAAAAATGAGGGCCAAGAAGTGGTCACCTATATAATGATATATGTATGGAATACCACATTATTAGATGCTTTGGGATTGTGGCTCTGTGATTAGGATACATTTCACCCAGGTCTTTAATCTAGTGTTAAAACCAATTAGGTTTTATAAACTGCTAGATTTTTCTTTTTAGTTATTGCCTTCAGTGGGCATTAATTCATTAAATGGTAATTCATTTTTTCATCTAGTCACAATTTTGTATGAGGTTGTCTGCACCGCTTGTTAATTCATAATCAGTAGGTTTAAAATGTACAGCATCCTGAATTCTGGCAAACACTACTTTCAAATTCAGCCCTGCTATTACCCCTTCGCAAAAATTCAAATAATTATAATTCATTAGAGAACTAACATTTATTCTTTAGGTTGTAAGTCAGTATGAAAGTAAAATTACTGAATATTTAATCCAAATTATTATTTAGTTGATTAATATTATTCATATAAATATCTACTAATAATTTGGAGGTTAATTTTATTATAACAGTGGTGTCAAGTCAGAGAAATGAAGAATAAGAAGAAAAATAAATCATAAAAAATATCTAACTGTTGTCATTCTCCTATATATTTTCAATATTTCTTTATCATTGTATATTATAGCATAACAATGCAAATGAAAAATCTAAAAGATTTTATTGAGATATAAGCTTAATATGACGACTTTTCTAGAGTTAAGAAAACTGATATTACATGGTTTTGACTATATATAAAGCTGCATATAGAAGCCTTATATATAATTTAATAAAAATTCATATAACAAACATGAGAGCACTAGGAAGGTATAAGTTCCAGTTAGGTCATGGGAGTTGCTGAGTTTCTAAGTATTAGAATAAATTCATATATGCTTCTTTTCCAATTTTATTGGTCAAAAATTACTAGAGAAAAAGGTTTTTGTTGGGTCCTATATTAGTAGATACTATTTTAACTACAAAAAGGGGAATTTTTTCCAATATCTAACAACAGAACATTAGGAATCCAATGCATGTGAGTAAGTATCTTGAAAGAAGTTAAAGTTGGCTAAAGCTTTATTTTAAGTAAAGAAATGTTAATAATAACAGATCTTTAATTCATCCTCCAGTTTATAATAGTAATTGACCTAAATTATCTAAACTAATAGTGTGAATTCTTTGTTGTATGAAGTTGGCATAATATGATATTACTATATCTAGAAGATCTTTAATGGCAGTTAAGGAAAGTATCCTTGACTTCTTACAGTATTCAGTATACCTTCATTATATTCTATACTATCCATTTGAAGGGCTTTTATGAGCTTACAAGTACTAAGCTATATTATATCTTTTGACAAAAGGTGAATAATATAATATAAAATAAGGTGAAATACTTTTTAATAAAATATTTAACATAAAACATTTGATCAATATTTAGGAGCTTTGCCCCAGCGTTAATATGGTCTAAATAACCACAGCATTGAGTCAATCACATTAGATGAACCTAGGATAGAGGAAATATGACTGCGTTGGATTGTAAACTAATGCCCCAGACTAAAATAGCAGATAGCAAGGCGGTCCATGGAAATCATGGATTATCAGAACACTACTCATGGAGATTTTTTTGGGTTAACCTCCTTTCCCAGTGATTTAAGATTTTTCATTTCTATATTGATTGATGCAGTATTATACCCCCAAGTTTTCCCACTTTAGATAAAAAACTCAATACCTAATAATTTTGTGGTTCCTCTGATACTGGTTCTCCTTCATCATTCATAGATTCAGAGTGGTCTAAAAGGTTGTAAAGACGCTATAAATCACTGTTATATATATATAGCAGTCACATATGACAGACAATTGACAATTAAATGACAAGTTAATGACTGATGTATGGTATCATATCATACTGATGAATTTTATGTACCTATCTTAAAAGTCGTTAAATAGGGTTTTCATATTCTGAAGCCATATTAGCCATGCAAATTTGTAATATTAATAAAGGAGGAATTATAGGAATAAGTACTTTTAGGGTTTTTAAAACAAACAACAAAAATACTTTCCTTTTTGGTTATAATCTGGTTCAATTCAGTATTGGACAGCATCATACTAAAGTATAGAAAAGTATAGAAAAAGATGGTAATTTTATTATAATTAAGTTATTGTAAAATTTCTTTAAGTGTTAATTAGATGCATCAATATACTTTGTAGTTTTTGAATAATCTGTGGAAAAAAGGATGTACTGGTGCTTTGGTCATTTTTAAGGCTTTTATATAAATAGTTTAGCTTTTCATCCCATATGAAGGGGACATTTTCTGTAGTGATTGTCCTAGAGGTTCAATGAGTTGAGCAAAGTTAGAGATAAACTGAAAATAAGTGTAGGGTTAAAAAATTTTGGCTTGGATTTCTAGTGCTAAATATAAGATACCTAAAGAATCTAAGCTGTTATGGTGATGTTACTAAAAACTACATTGATTTTGAGGGCCAATGAGGACCACTATTGATTTAACAAAGAGTCCTTTCCTACGATAAAAGCTATTAGAAAAATAATAAGAATAAAAATGAATTGATCACAAGCTTTATAATAATTTGATTAGATTGATAGTAGAGGTTGCTTATAAACTGCCAAGATTTTTATATATAAAATTAGGTTGTAAATAGGATGTTAAATTATAGAAACTTAGGGGTATATAACAGAAGCTATTTAATAGAAATGAGACTTAGAACTCAGAATTAGGATTAATTATCATTCTTATTTAGCTATCTGATCAGTGGTTAGCCAAGAAGGGGAACTTCTGCTTCCACACCAGTGCAAGGTTTGTTCAACACATTTTCAAACCCAGTAATGGAAAAAAGGCATAGTAATCTGTCCTAAGGTTGACCTACTTAGATACTTTTTTAATGGGCTATCAGTTTACCTCACTAGTTTATAAAGCATCTGAAAGCTGACATGCCTATTTTTCTTCTGATTATTTTATGTAAGTTGTATTAGCTATATTAGATTATAATTTTTAGGGGTCACATGAGAACACTGATTATTTCTTAACATTTATGGATTAATTTATACAAAATTTTAGGTACCTTAAACAAAACGGTTATTGAACTCTAAACTTTATCAGAACTTGTGCGTTTAAGGTAAAAATTAGAAGGATTTTACCTACTACTTAACATTTAAAAATGTTTTTACTTTAGCAATAATTTTAAGATCTAAGAGATATCATTTGTTGAAGTTAAACCAAAGAATAAGCCAATAGTTAGAATCAAAGTTATAAAGGCCATAAGGTGAGATTCTCCCTGGGGTAAAAGGACTTTAAAAGACTATTATGTTCTACCCTAATATTTCTCCCCAGTTATCAGATGTACAAACATAAAATCTCTATATCAAGAGTAATTATAGAAGATAGCTTATGAATTGTTCATAATTTTGTTAAACATGTATAAAAAACATGACCTAGTAGAATATCTATCATCACATTTATATGTAACAAATAAAGAGTCTTATGCAAATGAACTCACAATCACACTTCCTTCTGTAATGCAACTAAGATATCATAATACTTGTCAAAAACTTTTTAAGTTAGTAATAATTTTATATTCTTACTAGCTTTTTATCTATTTTTAAAGTTTAAATGATGGGTCATAGCTTCTGAACTGAATTGAATAAAAGGTTGAGACAGTAATTTTTCCTTTTTTAGTCAATGCTAAAATCAAAAAGCTTTTCACTATTATTGCTTAGACTCATGCTTTTGTTTATATAGTAATTACAATAAATTATATGTATATGATGATAGATGATGCTTCACCATATGAGCACATGATAAGTGTTGATCCTAATAGAGAAGATATAAACTGGTCTCTTTGCTTACTATAGAAATTAGGGTACCATTACGCTTTTAAAGTACCATCTGTTAAAATATATAGGGGGCCCAAGAAAAAATTGTATTACTACTTTAATAGAAATTTGTTAGAGTTATGTGGTGAAAACTTTAACAGTCACATAGCAGCTCTTGGAGACAACGTTGGAAAATGATAATGTCCTTGTGGAAAAAGTTGAAGGTGTTTTCCCTATTTGTGCTAGTTAAGCTATAGCCTCAACTCTTTTGATCATATGATTTATGATAAGAAGATGCAACGTTTTTACTAAAGGACTCAAAAATGGTCTTGGTACATTTAGATTAATACTATGTATTTTTAAAGTATCACACTCAATTATAAAGTCTGATTTAAGGGATGGGCCATTTTCTATTAGGTATTTAATTTAACAGTGATTATTATTAAAAATGTATAGTGTCTTGTTTTTGGGTATGTGGAACTTTGATTCGTGGTTCCAAGCGTGTTTAACCATGTTGTGCCTTAGATAAACTTAACAAAAGCTGTTACTGATCACACCAGAGCTCTTTTCACCCTCTTCTTGCAGGAATCAGGATAAATATGAACCATTGGCAATAGATCTAGTATTTGGCGATTTAGCACTAAGTAAAACAACATAAAAGGAGAATTTGTGAAAGAAGTTATTTAATATACAAGGATATGAAGCTATTATATATTGTAATACTTGAGGTGCTTAAAGTAGGACTTATGGTGTATTAAAAAATCCATTCTTAAGGTATTTTTGTAACTTTAAATTTTGGATTTAAGGTTAGTGGAGTCCATTTACTTGATCTTTTATAATGTTCAGAGGTTTTACGCATGTTATACTATAAAGCTCTTTCTTAATTGTTTATGAGTGGGTGCTGTTTAGAGACCAACTGTTGCTCCTGTGATTTTCATGACATTTATGGCTCTTAAAGCTATATTCCTAACTCAGATTCCTCAAATTGTAATTTCATATGGGCTCTTATGAATTTGTTAATATGCTCATTCCTTATAGTCGTACAAATGGGAAGCTCTTTTCAGATAGGGTTTTAGTAATTGACCATCATAGGCAGGAGATCCCATAGGTACAAAGGATCTTCTATATGTCGTTGTTTTTTATGTTATACCCATACTCTTATATTCTAGTATTAAACTGGTGCATCCTCTGATTTTCATTGTGAGCAGCTGTCACATTATTTTGGCAGTCAGGGATGTACAAAGGCCTCTCTTGTCAAATTTCTAGAGATATAAAAGTTTGTAAAGGTAAAAAAAATTTGTTCTGCTCAATCTCACTTTAAACAGTATTATTAAGAAAAAAAAATTAAGTTTTTGCTGCCATCTGGCCACGCCCATTATTAGAAAATGTCTGAGGATCGAACGCATGCTGCCCCAATGTGAGTTAGCAGTGCTCCACCACCTAGAGTTTCCGCCCTGCAGGCAAATATGTTTGCATGGGGTCTAATAGCCCACCATATTTGTCAGGCCATTTTTTACGCCCACAGAACTTAGCGCTCCACCTGGAATGCATCCACCCTTCTCACCATCATCCTCTTTCCCTCCCTCATTCCAAAATCCAATTTTTCTTAAGAGTTGACTACAGGCGTTTGTTCAGATACTGTGACGGTTGAAGTTTTCCCTCTACACCAAATTGCCTTGATCTTTGATAAGGCAGTATAAGCTGGTGTGGAATATAGAGGGGGTGAGAGAGAATTAGCCTTGGCTAGATCCCAGGTTGAGACTGAGACTGGGAAGGACGGCGTTTAGATGTTGCGTCAGACCTGGTATCGAACCAAATGGTTTTAAAGTGGGTTTCTAGGCTAAAAGAAGATCTGAATCAGAATTGGAACAATTCTTGGATGTGTTAGTTCAGCCACTACGGAATTCAATACAGCCTAATACAATTGGGGTTTACTTACGGTATATTTCTAGAAGCCATAGTGTCAAGCATGACGGATGATCTTGATCTATGCTTGCAGCAGAGAGCTATAAGAGAAGGGACTCAAGAATGGGAGGTTCTTTAGTTCTCTTTTCTATCAACTTGCCTAAATATATCAAATAAAGCCGTTCTTAAGCTTTACTTATTTTTATTACTGTCTTCCAAGGTTTATATTAATAAATTCAGTCTAACAGCAGCCATGTTTGGCCTATACAAACAGTAGTTGGACTTTGAGAGCAAGATTGGGAAGGCTATTGCCTCCCTATACACTTTTTCTTGGAGTTAGGGCATTTGCTGGGGTAAGCATACTTGCAACTGTCCTCCAAGCGGTATTTATTCACGGCTCCTGTAGCACACTCACAAGAAGAACGGTCTAAGGGACCTTGTCTGCTCTTTGGTCAGTGACTTGGGACCCACTTCCTAATTCATTTGTGGCTCAATGGAAGGAGCCAGTGCGTTAAATTAAACGAAAACAATTACTTTTCCTGTCATTGTGGTCGCAAGCTAAAGAGGAGCCAAAAGCAGCAGTGTTCCCTGTGTGGTATCAACATACTGTGACGCATTTCATGATGATAGTTTCAGCAGTGTTTTTGCTGCATGAGGTATACCAGGTGCTAAAGTGTGTGTCCCATAGTGGTGGGAGAGTGGTAGGCCGGTAATGACTGGAGGTAAGATTACATCAATGCTAAGTTCAGAGGAGTTGGAGCTGATCTATCAGACATTTAGTCGGGTTCAGTTTCAAGGGCAGTTAACAAAGGCTTCAGGGGGTGAGGATTTTTTTTCTTTACAGTGAACCAAGTTTTGGTGACCTTGCCAGTGAAATTTTCATACTGGGTACTTGAACTTTTGGAGGAGCATGCGGTGTTGCCTGACTTAGCAGAATAGTGTTTGGACTTGATTGACTGTGTGGGATGTTCAGATGAAGCACAAGATTCAGCTTGGTCAGCTTTGCTGCAGTTCAGTCAGTGGAGAAAGTATGTGGAGTAATATGGTTAGATGATCCAGGCACTGACCAAAGCAGCTAAGGCGCCAGAATCCCAGCATCCTCGCATGTTACATCAAAATTTTCACGCTGATTTGTTATTGGTAATGGCGGCAGTTCGGCCTGCAGTGACGTTGGAGGAAAAGGTGGCCTTGCCTTGTAGGTGGAGCGGTGGGTGGCCTTGGCCCAGACTCTCCAGGAGTTGTTGCGGTTACCAAGTGGTTCCCATGGGAAGGAGGCTATGAGACTAGCAGATTCAGATCCTGTGTACAACTCAAAGGGCTTAGGTATGTGAGGGAGGAAAGAAAGGGTCAGGGGGAGCCTGGGAGGGTGGCGTATTCTGGGGGCGGCAATGGTTGAGTCCCCATTCAGGTCCCTGAGGCCCCAAAGAAGAAGAAGAATGCTCCGTATAAATTCTGCAAGGAGCCAATGAAGCCGGTGTCCCAGAATACATTGCTGTCTTCTCTTTATCATGTTTATTTTTACCCATAGAAGTGTGGGAAGGTCCTGTGAAGAAGGAGTGTGGAAAGTTTCTGACCCTGGTGGGCACTGGGGCTTATAAGAATTAAATGGATGAGGAGTAGGCCAGAAGATGTGGATTGTCATTGAAGGAGGATGGATTTGTGTTGTTGGAAGATGCCACTAAGAGGACAGCGGTCTGGAAGGTGCAGTCAAAGATCCTGTTGAGACAAGGCCTGGATGAGTTTAAAAAAAATTTCATACTGTGGCACATTCGCCTCACTCAGTGGTGCTGGAGATGAGGTAGTGGCACCAATTCCATCCGCAATTTGATATGATGAAGGGGAAAGTGCCTTTGTCGCTTGAAGAATCAGATGTGTGGGAGTGGGAGTTCCAGTCCCAGGGGTCATCAGTGAAACGAATGGGGGGAATATCTTCAGTCGCGCCATTGGAGGTTTGCTATAGGAGTACCAGGATTTTGCATCAGTGTTTGAACCCAAGAGCGATGCACCCTTCCCAACTACAGGGGACTTTGCATTTAGTTTCGGGTTCAAAAAGGGCTCTGATTTGCCAAGGGGATGTCCAGTTTATCCGTTGAATCCTCAGGCTCAGGAGGCTTCTGATCAATATGTCCATAAGATGCTAGGTCTGGGTTTTAAAGTGCCTTCCAAATCATCTGTGTTTTACCAGTGATGCTGGTGCCAAAGGCGAGTGGGTAGCTACGTCTTTGTGTGGACTTCCGGCGCCTCAATGCAGTGACAAATCCTGACCCTTTCCAATGCCACTCCTGGAAGACATTCTACCCATGATTTCAGGGTGTGTGGTGTTCACCAAGTTTGGGTCTGGTTGGCGAGTTCAATCAGATTCCTGTGCAGCCTGAGCACCAGAAATATACCGCGTTTAAGTGTCACTTGGGGATTTTGAGTATTGGTTTATGCCATTTGGGCTGCGTAATTTCCCCGCATTTTCCAGCGCATGATTGATTGTGTTTGGGGGATTTGGTGGGTAGGGGTTGCGTTGATTATATGGATGGTATTCAGATATTTTCTGTGTCAATGCAAGATCACGTGTGGGATGTAAGGCGTGTTCTGAAGGTGGTAAGCAAGGCGTGTCTGAAGTTGAATTCATCCAAGTGTGAGTTGATATAAGGACTCAGTGTCTTTCCCTGGAAATTATGGTCTTTCAAGAGTGGTTAGAAATATGTCCTATAAAACTGCGAGCAGTGAAGGAATGGAAAGCACCCTAGGATTCAAACTGAAGTGCGGAGTTTTTGGGAGTAGTGGACTTTGTAAGGAGGTTCTCTAAGAATTTAGCTGAGTGGGCTGTGCCACTAACAAGGTTGACTAGGAATGTACCTTTCGTTTGGGGGAGGCTGAGGAAAGGGCTTTCCAGAGGGTGAAGACCAGTCTGCTACACAGCTCCAGTTCTGACCCATCCTGACCCCAACAGACCGTTTGTAGTAGAACAGATGCGTCAAACTTTGCACTTTGAGAGGTGCTATTGCAGGAGGGTATAGATGGGGTTGAGCACCCTTTCTGTTACTTCAGAAGGAAGATGGTGCCCGCTGAGAATGAATTAGCCAGTCTATAACAAGGAACTTTTGGCAATAGTGGCGGCATTAGAGGAGTGGCAACATCACCTGTTGTACGCCAGGCATCCAGTTGTGATCAGGAATGGTCATTGAATCTTAAAAGTACTATAAGTCTCCACGTCTGATATATCAGAGAAAGGCCCGGTGGCACTTAGATTTGGTTCAGTATGACTTATGGCTCAAGTATAAGTTTTGTAAACAGAAAATTTTGCCAAATTTTCCGAGTCATGATTCAGTGTTGGTGTTTTCTAAGAAGGAGTTGAGGAAGTCTAACACCGCTACAATGTTTCCATTGAGTTTGTTTGCAGCGATCCGAGGTTTGAGAGAAGAAATCTCATGGAGAATCTGGACTGCGCAGCAGAGGAGTGAGCTTGGTCAGCGGATCTTGGATGAGAAGAGAGGAGAGGCGAGCAAGAAACATGTGGGGTTTTCGGTTCATGGAGGCCTTATCCAGCATGAAGAAAGGATCTGGGTTCCAGTGATGAGTTTGCAGCAGGAGGTGTTAGCAGCTAACTAAAATTATCCTTTGTATGGACATTCAGGAAGGGACAAGAACTAGACTTGGTTCGTCACCAGTATTCATGGAGGGGAGTGGGTGCTGCAGTAAGGCAGTATGTGGAGCAATGTGTGGTATGTGCCAGGTCGAAGTCCCACCATATGGCGCCAGGAGGGAAATTGAAGCCACTTCAGATTCAATCTAGGCCATGGGCCTCTGTGAGTGTGGATCTTATCACAGGGTTGCCCAAGTCCCAGGGGATGGACGCCCTGATGATGGTGGATGATCGCCTGACAAAGTATGCAGAGTTTTTCCCTTGTCAGTCAACCATCTCTGCAAAAATAGCAGGTCAGATCTTTATGAATGAGGTCTTTTCCTGACATTTGTACCAGAAGAGATTGTGCTAAACCGAGGTTTGGAGTTCACATCTCGGTTCTGGTTACATCTGTTAGGAAACTTGAAGATAAAGGCCTCGCTTTCATCAGCTTACCATCCCCAATTAGATGGCCAAACTTAGAGGGTGAATTAAATATTGAAACAGTATTTGAGGTGCTAAGTCTCAGGGCGGCAGGATGACGGTGAGTTGGATGAAGTTGGCGCAATTTTCATATAACAACTACAAGCATGCCTCCACATGAATGACCAAATCTTTCGCAAACCATGGTCAACACCCAGAGGTTATGGGGCCTCAGGAGCAGGTTTGAATTCCAGCAGTATATGAGCTGTCATGTGAGACTTAGGATACCTTGAGGCACCTGTGATCGAATCTAGAGGCAGCAATTGCAGCTCAGAAGTGGAAAGCAGATAGTCATTGGTCAGAGGTGAGCGCTTTTAGAAGGGCGATTGGATCTTAGTAAACACTCAGAACTATGCCATACCTGTGAAGAGCCGGAAGTTAGGGCTGGTGGCGTTGGGCTCATACATAATAGTGAGGGCATTAAGCGAGGTGGCGTTTGAGCTGAAGTTGAAAGAGGGGTCACGGGCTCATCCAGTGTTGCATGTGTCGCAGCTCAAACCATTCTTGGAGCAGCCACCTGAGAGGGCCTCTCATTTGTTTCCAACTGAAAAGGGGCTGAGGAGTACTAGGTGAAGTAGATCCTGGACACAAAGATGGTGCGGGGCCGTAGGTCGTTTTTGGTCCAGTGGAAAGGTCATCCAGTTGAGGAGGCCACATGGCAAACGTCCAGAGATTGCGCTCAGTGTCCTGGGAAGATCAGAGAGTTCTTCTTGTATAGGGGGATGTGACAGTTGAGGTTTTCCCTCAACATCACATTGCCCTGATCTTTGATAAGACAGGACAAGCTGGTGTGGAAAATAGAGGGGGTGAGAGAGAATTAGTCTTGGCTAGACCCCATGTTGGGACTGAGACTGGAAAGGAAGGCGGTTAGATGTTTCGTCAGACCTGGGGTCGAACCAAATGATTTTGCAGTGGGTGGTTTTTAGGTTAAAGGTAGATTTGAATCAGAATTGGAATGATTCTCAAATGTGGTAGGTTAGCCACTAGAGAATTCAATCGGCCTAAAACAATTGGGTTTTCTTAAGGCATATTTCTGAAGACATAGTGTCAATCATGACGGATGATCTTGATCTATTCTTGCAATAGAGAGCTCTAAGAGAAGGTACTTGATAATGTGAGGAATTCTATTTCCGTTTTATCAACTTGCCTGAATATATCAAATAAAGCCGTTATTAAGCTTTAATAATCTTTATTACTGTCATCCGAGGTTTATATTAATATTTTTTGTTTAACAGCGGCAATATTTAGCCTATAAAAACATGAGGTGGATTTTGAGAGCGAGATTGGAAATATTATTGCCTCCCTATATACCTTGTCTTGGAGTTAGCTCATGTTGC
Organism: Massospora cicadina; assembly: GCA_022478985.1. Classification (NCBI taxonomy): domain Eukaryota; kingdom Fungi; phylum Entomophthoromycota; class Entomophthoromycetes; order Entomophthorales; family Entomophthoraceae; genus Massospora; species Massospora cicadina. The sequence continues at coordinate 131,464 of JAKSZP010011916.1, forward strand.
TTGGGGTAAGCATACTTGCAACTGTCCTCAATGGGGTATCTATCCGCGGCTCGTGTAGCACATGCACAAGAAGAATGGTCTAAGGGACCTTGTCTGACCTTTAATCAGTGACTTGGGGCCTACTTTCCAATTCATTTATGGCTCATTGGAAGAAGCCAGGGCGTTACACATATGCTGATAAGGCAATTATTGAAGTAGTCACAGCTGCATTTGCACTGGCTAGCTTTATCAATTTATGCTCATTTTAGGGCTGTTTTGATGTCTGCTTCCAAAAGAGAGGAGGATGCTGCAGAAGCTGCCTCTACTCCTATAATTTACAAAAATACTCCTGTCTACCACATGAACTCACCTTCCTTCAGACACCAAATTGGTGGTTTCCTTTGCATTCCTCCCATCTCGCCTACCACCCCATTTACTATATGATCATTTGATGGTGGGGCTTCTGGCTTATGGGACACAGCCCAACCTTGTCTTCGCCGTTCCTTCTGTATCATAGCGCCTTGCTGCACCTCGCGCCACTGCTACCACAATCCCACACCACCCTGCCATAGCCCAACAAATCCCCATTCTCATATCGCCGCGGTGCCTGAGTTTTTCTTTTGGGCTCAGGTGGATAATGGTCGCCAAAATAGTCCCCTCTGTTCAGGACTCGACCATTCCAAAAATTCCTGCCCCCAAGCTACTTCCTATGGTGTGGCCTCTAAGCCATATTTTGTAGATTCTGAATGGGGCGATTTGTTGCTCCCTCCCACTCAGCGTTCTCATTCAATGGGCCAGTGTGAGAAATTGGCCTCCACTAAACCCACTCAGAAAATCCCACCATATTTTACCCACACCAATCAGAAACAGGCTTGGACCACCATCTGAACCCAGAAGCCCATTCAACTTTTTCCCACCCAAAATATCCATCCACTATTCCCGTGAGCCAAACACATGGGAATTAATGGCCAAGACTGATGGATCAGGAATGTTGTTACCAATGAGGACTCCTATGAACCTCTCAGCCTGCTTGATTGTGTTTGGGCCAAAATTTTACAATTTTGATTTTGAAACCTCATTTCCTTAGCGATTCACTCCTAAACCCAATGCCATCCCATACAAAAGTGACCACTAGCTCGGCTTAGCAGCAGCGGTGGCCTCACACTATTGCCCAATCCTAAGTAAATCGGTGACCCAATCCATTTCTAAATTCCATTATGGGCTGAGCATAGTCAATTTCCCCCTTATTTCCCCAAAACAGCACAGGAGGAAATCACAAAATTGGCCACTGAAGCCATTAATGCGGTCATGCATCTGGAACAATTAGCAGATTTCAACCTATCTGCAAAAATCACCCTACAAAGTCTCAGTAAAATTTCCAAACTTTCAAAAGACTGCATTTAAGTTGAACAGCACATGGTGGAATTTATTGAAGTTTTCTACTAAGCTGACCTTAAGGAAGGTAAATACTTTTATTCACCTACATCTTTCCACGCTGATGCCCCCACAACCTGGCTCTCCACTTTTGTCCATTTCTACAATGACTTCAATGATTCTGACCAGCCAAATATGTCTGTATAAGCGCTGCCCGACCACCCCCTCACCCTCTGCCATGGTGAGTTAGTGGTATACCGCTCCTCACCTGGTTGGAGTTTTATTTTGTTATTTTGGTTGGTTTTTGGTTATTTGATCCATTCAATTCTTTTGTTCAGCTCTTTTGATAATTGAGTATTGGTAATGTCCATCCCCTGGTTGACTTAACTCAAATAAAATTAGATTATAAAAGCCTGTAAAGGGGCTTTGTAATTTCAAAAATAGACTTGATTTATGGATGTGTAAGGTGAGCTCTATTTTTATTCTGAACAGCTCTAGTATTAGTACTAATATTAGTAGTTATAAATTGAGTTTATTAAGGCTTTTCAGAGGGTGAGTAATAACTCTTTGGTAGAGCCTTTCCCAACATTACCTTACCAATACGAGACCTAGAGAAAGTCTTCAGGTGAAATGTGTGGACTTATTTATATGTAATGAGATAAAAAATCTTTGATAGTTGTTTGGTCCCTCTTCATATTACATTGGTTGTAGGTCCCATCTGGAAAGCCTATAACTTCTCAGGTTGTCCTCCATGCATGTTTTAGAACATCAATTTCTTCCTAAATCATATATTGGCAACTTAGGTCTTTGGTGACTACCCGATACTCTCTTTTAGCTTTTTTTAATATTACTGTTGACGTTCAGCTAAATCTTGGCTAACTCCTTTGCTAACTATTCTTGGTATCTATCAGGAGGTATATTCTTGTCTGCATCCATCACTGGGACTAAAAAACTAGGTACCGTTGCTTCTCTTCCATATAGCGCTTTTAATATAAAATGACAATATAACTGTCATAGCTTGGCCGGTAAGTGAACATGGATGATGGCAAAAGAATGTCCCATTCTGAACTATGGTTGGCTGCAATCTTCTTAAAGAGTGGCTTGAGGGTCTTGTTCACTACTTTTACACTTTCTATGGCAGAGGGTGTGCATGGCATGATAATTTTTTTAAATTAACTAAATCCATCAGGTGTCTCACATAATCTAATATTAAGTTACATTTTTTTATTTTTTTAGCACTAGGTGGTCCCAACCTAAGGGGGATACACCAATCTAAGATTAAGTTACATTTATTATTAAAAAGTAGAATCTGAGGGCATCCGTGGTGAGTAATGACCTGGTTTTATAGGTATCTCTTGGGAACTCTAGAAGTAAAAACTATGACTTCAATTGCTTTAAACACTCTTTTTTGCAATTTATTGCTTCAGTGATAAACTGATATATACTTGAAATTCAGATTTGGTCCTACAATGTCAATAAAGACTTTTCAAAAGGGTGCACTTGTAGTTATCAGAATAAACTTTTACTTATTCAAAGTAGATTGTATTGAGACCATCTGTACTAAAAAAAGTAGCTTGTATTGAACGCATTATACACAGAACTTCAGATCTTGAGTGATGTTTTCCATCATTGCCTTCCAGTAGGATCTCTTATTTGATGCTGGTTGGTCTTCTGTCATATTCTGTGGCCTATTTGATGATGTTTTTCATGATAAGGGCCATTTTTTCACTAAAATTCCCATAAGTTAACTATTTCTAATGTACTAGATTCTACAGTTGTTTTTCTGTGAAATTCGTTGCTTAACAGTCCTTTAAGATCTTCTTTACTTCATCATCTTGTTCTTTCTATTACTCCTTAGTCCTTTCTATTAATTTGTAAACCAAATTGTTCTTGTGTGCTTGCAAGAAAAAAGTAGGTAATTGCACAAGATATCTGCGTCTAAGTGCTTCTCTTCAATCCAATGCAGAATCTCAAAATTGTAATCTTTCAACTGAATGGCTTAAACTGAAAATTTATATTTGGTCCATTATGTTTGTAAAATTTATTAAAGAGGCGTAGTCTGTGATTTTCCTAAATTGTACGCCTCAAACATAAGTTAGAAGTGTTGTAAAGCTCTGATAACAGTTAGGAACTCGACTCTTTAAAGTGTATTTGCGCTCTGCTATGGTAAATATCTTTTTTAGTACTAGATGATATGGTAAATGTCTTTTCATAGAACTTTACAAGGAGATCTACTTCTTCTTCAGCCATCTGAAAAAAATTAGCGTCCATAGTTACAGTCTGGGAATTAGTGTTAATGTAGAAAGTCTTTAAAAAATAGGGTATATCAGGATTGAGGCTACCTTCAGCTTCATCTTGAGTTGTTTGAGGGCGTCTTCTTTATTTTATTTTCAATTAATGTTATTCTTTTTTGAGCAGTTGTGTGAGTGGCTCTCAGTTTCTGCAAAGTTTGAGACAAATTTGGTGGTAGTACCATACCATACAAAAAACACTGGACATCTCTCATGCAATTGATGGAACTGCCTAAGAATAAGCTTTGACCTTCTTATGATGGTGCTTATATATTCCTCAGTTCACTTCACGGCTAAAGAACTATAACTGACTCTTAAATTTAAGGCGGGGAAGGCCAACCATGGGACAGACACTTCCGAATATGACTCAGACGAGACAAAACTTAGTACCAGGGGAGGCACCCCAGAGAAGCGATGCTATCTCTTGTTGCCAGCGGGAACGCCACTTATGGGAAGGGGAGGGAACGTGTGTAGGGGACGTAACCACTATTGAGCACGTGTGGAGGAAGGGGTCTGATCTGATGAACCAGACTGGGAACCAGGAGGAGACCAGTTGTCAGCGACGCGGTGGGAGATATCCAAACATACACGCTTGAAAGTGATCCACCAAATGAGACCGGAATCTGTGGACAGCTTCAGGGAGGGTGGGGATGGATCCAGCGATGGCATCCAAGACAATCGTGTGGATAGTCCACATGGCGATTGCAACCACCAGAGCACGGAGGGAGAGTGGGAGGGGAGGCCATTGATGAAGCAAACATATCTCTTGACAGACTGAAGGGAGTGTGTTTGATCCTGGCCTAGCAGACGTTGGACTTCGCGCCATATTACTTTAGAGGTGGGGCACTTCTCCAGGCGATGAAACATCGTTCCATACTGGCCACACACGACACAGGATGAGTGTAAAGCATTAGAGCGCTCAGCTGTATGATACACCCGCCTCAGGCAGCGCCACACATGGGAGCGGACTTGAGGCTGCAACAGAGGATGGTGTGCGTATTTCCAGATAGTCTTTTGGGTCTCAGTGGAATAAGGGATGTCCATCATGTCCAGGTAGTCCACCTTGGATAGGATTTGGGGTCGAATGGGGATCACACCATCATGGATGGGTAGCCCCTGTACCTCTTGTGTGAACTGAGGAGAGGGGCGGCCTCTTCAGGTTGTATGTCCACTAATATGAATTCTCCACTCTGCGCTTCGCATGGAGAGTAGGATTCGTTTGTAGTGGGTTTTGGTCCCGTGAGGACCTGTGGCCGATGTGTGTGATGCGAGGTATTTCATCAGTTAGTGGGGGTTTGATGGATTCTTGAGGCCCAAGGCTTGGGAGAAGTTGGAGCGGGCCGTGTAGGACCAGTGTTGGGATGGGAGTGTAGGAGCGGTGACGGCCGCAATCCAGGTGCCCAGGATCTTGGCGGCATGGGCTTTGAAGTCAAGTAAGCCCATGCCACCATGATGATGAGGGCCAAACATGACCTCTAGCCGTACTGGTGGAGGGCGGCCTGACCAAAGCCAACCTTGTAGCAAAGCATACAGGGATTTGAAGAAGCTTGGGGAGAAGGGGATGGCGTGGGCTCCGAACCAGACTTTGGATAGGAGCATAGAGTTGGTAAGAACAACCCTGCCAGTGAGGGTAGTAGGGTGGGCTCTGAGAGAGGCGATTCGCTTCGTCACGTTGTCCAGTATATGGCACTCCATTACTGCTGATGCGTATCCACCTGCTTCCAACCACACGCCCAGAAGGTGTACCGGTCCTATGGTAGGTCGTGGCACAAAGGGGAGCACCAGTGGAGCGGTGTGTTTTGAGTTAGTAAGGCGTGGACGTGGGTGAGCAGATGGGCCGGGTTGGGAACTACTTGCTGAGGCAAGCAGTTCTGAAACTGACCAAGGAGGATGATTTTGGTTTTGGAAGCGTTCAGTGCCGCATTGCTTACCTGGGAATATTCCTGGATGAGGGCTTCAAGCGCGCGTGCATCTTTGTTATTGGACAACCCCACCACGCAATCATCTGCAAATGCCATCATCTTGACTGGGGTTTAGCCTGGCACATGGACCCCAGTGAGTTGGGCATTCACATTTCGCAGTAGTGGGTCAAGGCTGAAGTTGTATAAGAGTGGGCTGAGGGGGTCCCCTTGTCGCAGGCCCCTTTGAGGATGGACTACTTCTGTTAGGAAACCTGGGCCGCGCACTGCCATTGTTGCAGATTCTGTGAGCAGCATCACCCAGTTAATGAAGTGGGGAGGTAGGCGGAATTGTTGGAGGCAGGCCCTAAGGTATTCCCAGTTTACTCTATCATAGGCCTTTTGTTGGTCCAAGAATACAAGTGCCCCAGAGGCTGTGGACTGACACACATTAGCCACAGAGTGCACGTTATCCCAAATCAACCTTCTGGGGATGAAACCAAATTGTTCTGGGGAGATGGTGGCAGATGCTACAGTCCCTAAACGGTTAGCCATGATTTTTGTTAAAATTTTGGTGTCTGTGTTTGTTAGAGAAATGGGGCACCAGTTGGCTAAGTCTAGCCTATCCCCTTTCTTGAAGAGTGTGACCGTAAAGGCCTCATGTCCTCCTGGTAGGAGGCGCGTTACCAACAGGCTTTGGTTGAGTAAGGCTAGCAGCAATGGGGATATATAATTAAAATATTTTTTGTAGAACTCATATGGAATGCCATCTGGGCCTGGGCATTTTTGGTTTGGCGCACCGCGAATGGTAGTCCATAATTTGTTTGGAGTAATTAAATTCATTATCTCTGGGTATCAGAAAACGGTGCAGATATGAGATCAGTCGAGAAATTCTGCCATTTCAGCCAGCTGAATTGGTTCAGATTGGTATAACTCAGAGTAATATCTTTGCGTTTTGATTGCCACTTCGGCCGGTGTGTCCACAATAGAATTATCCGATCTTTGCACCTGTGTGCAGGCCACGCTCTGGCGTGGTGCAAATTTTTTTTTGAAGAAGTATACGGTGCACTTGTCGCCTTTAGTGATGCGTGTGGCCCTGTATTGGACACAAACCCAATGTTTGTGTTGCCTTTCAAGTGCGTTGAGGTGGGCGGCTGCCTCCGCCCACTTCTGGCCCCATGCAGGGCTATATCCTGAGGCTGGAATGTTGGACTCCAAGTGGGCCAATTCCGCCAGTGCACACAATATAACTGCTGATGTGGCTCGTGAGCGTCTGGATGAGAGATGGCGATAGTGGCGGATGGTGTCTTCTTTGAAAGTTGCCCATGTGGAAATGGGGTCTGCGCAAAACAGTGTAACAAATGATTTTGTCAAAGTTGCCTCTTCCACCCATGTGGAAAATCCTGGTGACGCGAGCTCTGGGGGGCGGATTTTGTACCAATGTGGGGCCTTTGCAACTGTGACGGGTAAGTGGTATGTTATAGAGACCAGTTGGTGGTTGGAGAATTCCATTTTCGTTGTTTTGAAGTGGGAGATGTGGGGTTGGAATCTTGCTGGCGCTAGAATAAGGTCAATGCGGGTCATGGACCTTAAATGCTGTTGTGGATGTGGGGACGTGTCATGTTTTTGAGCAGTGGGGCATGTCGCGGCAGTGTATCCATTAACCCAAGGGTGGCTTTTAGAACGTGTAGTTCTATGTGACCCTGTGGGGCGTGGGGTGAGGGCGGCCACCGGTCCATTGGTGAGGTTAGCCAACAGTTCATGTCACCAATTAGGAAAGAATTGGGTGGTAGCGGGAGGGATTTGACCAATGAGAAAAATTCCTAATGCTCATGTGCACCATTTGGGGCGTAAATGTTGACGATTGTGTGTGCAACATCGGCCCATGAGAAGGTGACAACGAGCACTTGGCTATTTAGGAATGTTTCTGAAGATGTAAATTTGAAAAAATTGTTTTTCCAAATTAGCACCCCACAGTGCTTTGACCAAAAGGATAGGGATGGTAGGAGAATTGTTTTCCAAGCTTCCTCAGAACCTCATGGACAGTGGGACTCCTGGATGGCCAGGATATCCACGGGTAAATTGTTTTGTAAAAAACTCAGTTTCCTAGCCTGGGATGGGGAGGCCTTGAGTCTGGCGATATTCAATGTCCCTATGGTGAAGGTTTCCCCCATTGCACCTTAGGTGCAAGGGGGTGGGCCCCTGGGCCCACCAGCCTCTTCCAGGTCCCCACGGGCTTTCACAGCAGCGTGGGTATTAGCAGCAACGCTATTGGGGTTTTTGTTAATTTTTGTGGAAAGAGTCGCGTTGGCTTTGGCCTTCACTTTTTGTTTTCCCAACGTTGGACGAATTTTTTGTGGTGCAGATAAGTTTGGTGCACCGTCGAGTGGGGAAAAAAAAATTTTTGGTTGGGATAGGTCCCAAGTCAGTTTTGACTGGGGCTTGGGTGCAGCGATTTGGGTGAGATCAAATCTCCCATTGGATCCTCAGATTGAGTGGCCCATTCAGCATGGGCCTCCCAATCTTATTGGGTGATGGATTCCCAAGTTGCTTCCACCGCGAAGGTCTCCATGTCCTCCTGGTGTTGTGAGTGTGGGATGGTGGTGTGGCCTTGGCTGCTTCCTTGGCCGCGGTCCTATGGGCCTGCTTGGCCTTCTTCCACTCCTGTGGGGAGATGGGCTTTACCAATAGGTAGCAGCCTTGTGCTCCCCATGGGAAGGCCTCCTTGGTGCTTGCGGTTGGTTCGTAGTGCGCCTCTCCGCTGGCCATGGCCGCTGAGGGGTGCTCTTGGAATGTGACGTCCTCTATGATGGGGCATGCGTGCGCCTTATGGCTAAACGTGTCACAGTGGGTGCAAATGGGGGGCGCGCTGTCCACAGTTACCTGGAATGGGTGGGTGGTGTGCCCTGTGATGTCAATAAAGGTGGAGTGCAGGATCTGGGTTAGGTCCTTCACGATCTCCTCGGTTGGGGTCAGAACTGTGATGGCTTTGCCAGTGCACAGGTGTGGCATCAGCATGAAACATTGCATTTTGAAAGATTGTATTTCACCGTATATGGCGAGACCATCTTTCAGGTGTTGCTCCAAAATGTCACGTCTTACTGTAGTAGGAAAAAAGTCAAATGTGAGGAAAATTTGGTTTGATTTTGTCCATCTGGTGCACTTAGTTTTGATGACCCATTGCCCTTTGGGGAGGTCGACCACTATGCGCACCGCTGCAGCCTCATCTGCTGCTATTTTGCTTTTGAAACCTAGGTCCAGCCAACCGCTTGACATGTAGTGAGGTGCAACGTACACCGCAGCTGGGAAAATTTTGTGTACATCTTCACAAAATTTTTCCCATAGGGCCGTTTTTTGGATGTCCAGATACACACGGACTCCAAATTCCACCGACGAAAGTGGCTGGGAATGTGGCGTGTTGATGTACTGGTTGCATCATGCTTGCCACACGAGTATCTCTGGGGAAATTGTGACCGCCAGTTTTTTTAGATTTTTTTCTATTCCGCTGGATTCTCTGGGGCGTTTTTGAACGTTAGAGGCCGCGGGCCTTCCGCCTGCTCCTCTTGCCTTGCTTGCCCAACTGCTCCCAGACATGGGCGTAGACTAATCCCCTCTATGAGATTATCAAACTAGATTTAGTCTTGAATTGAATGGGTTGCAAAAGTGTTTGCAACGAGAAAGAAAAGTTTTATAACTGACTCTTTAAAAACAAAAAACTTGCCTATCATCAGATAACTATTGATTTTTCTCAAATGGGTAAGAATTTTTTTAAGTTGAGCCAAGTGAACCTTAAATGTCTTTCTGAACTTTTATGTCATCTAAGTAGATGATTACACTCAACATCTTCAGACCTTTAAAATTTATATTACACGCTTTTACATAACCAGTGAGTTGCACAATCCCTGTGACATATGTGTTCATTTTTACTATCCTTGGCTGGTAATCTGAGCACACTTCTCCTTGACTTCTGGTGATATTTTTTTGCTTTATCTAAAATTCTAGGCCCATCATTAAGAAGTAGAAAGATCTTTTAAGTAGTTTTAGGTATTGTTAGCATGAAGTAATTTGATGCATATTTTTCTTGGTCAGGCCGCTAAATCCTCTACAAACCATATTTATTTGGTTGGCCTCATCCTTCTTTCACACTAGAAGAAGGGGCGGCGCCCAATGTATCTTAGAGGATTTACTAGTCCTGAATCCATAATCAATTTTAGTTAATTTTAATGAGTCATTTTTGCTCTTTGAATGGAGGTGAGGCTTTGATCAGAGAGGTATGGCTCTTCCAATTTCAATCTTGTTAACTCACCCTTGCAAGAACCATAATTATTGGGTTACTTTTTAAAATATAAAGCAGAACCAAAAGTATGTTGAATTCACGTTCTTTTTGTGTAATTGGTTCTTGCATCTCAATCAATTCTTTGCAAAGAATGTCATAAGGTGATTTATCATTATATAGTTATACATCTTTGCTTTGACTATGGTTTGACCATTCCTAAAAGTAACAGGGTGATTGACAATGTCCTTGAGGAGGATTACGACTTCAGCTTGGTATTTAGTAGAGTAAAATACAGATATCATTCTAGGTTACTTGTCTCTAACTCCTTTTAGGCATTAGATCTCAGAATTTGTCTATCCTGGTATTTTGATACTAACTTTGACTAGCATAATTTTCAGTCCTCTATGGGCAGTAGGTTCATCTCTTCACTGGCATATAAGGGCTAACTAGATTCTGCTTCTAATGTCAGTGGTAGCTGCTTCATTCCTTTCATCTACAGGGTATAACTGACGAGTATGTGAATTGTTTGGTTTTGGATAGGCAGACCCGCTTCTTTTACTCCTTCTTCTCCATTTCTTGAAGCACAAGTGACATCTGGTAATTGAGTAGACTGAACTCTGATTAAAATTTATATCCAAAATTAAATTAGGTACTGCGTTCCTATGTGGAAACCATAGTGGTTATTTTTAAGTTTAACAGTTAAAGTTGACAAGAGAATGTGTCCAAAGTGCAAGACTAACGCGGGATATGCTCTTAATGTTTTTTGTTGACTCAGTCCTGGCAGTTCTTAACTTGGCTGATATTTAAGTTCTAGTTCAAATTCCAATCTATTCATGAGATTGAAAGACATAAATCTGACTGGAGTGCTGATATACAGTAATTTTAACATTTTGGCTTTGTGTACGGTGAAACTCATTTATATAATACCCTTGCTAATAGCTATGTCTACAGTAAGGATGCACTGACTGTTTGACTAAATCCTTAAATTCTTTTAGGAATAAAAAGACCCTTTACCAGCTTCAGGCGACTTGTGATCTTCAATTGCAATCTTCTTAGACATGTTATTCACATGATCTCGCCATCCAACATACTGTTAATGGACTGAGTGGGCTTCAAAGCTTGATCCAACTAAAACTGCTACATGACATTATGCTTATCTTGGTTAGATCTGAGGCATGCGGGAAAACCACTTTTCTAGGGCTTCAATAATATAGTATACTGACTCAACCTGTGAACTACATTCATCTCCATTTCTTTCTTTAATGTGGTGTTCAACCCAGCTGGCTGATCCTGTGACTTCCTCTTTGAGTTCTTCCTTTTTCTCTTCTTTTAGCTTTGTATAGTTGCTCCAGAAGAGCCCGTCTTTCTTGCAGTTGTTCTATTTAAGTTTATAATGACTCAGGTACTTCTGTTTGACTGGGAAGGCAAGTCTTTTATTTAGGCTTTACTACCAACTTTGAGCAACGTAAAAAGCCTTTTTATCAGGGCTACATTGCTGAGGGATCTATATTGATCTGCTTTATAAGTGGCTAGACATCTATTAAAACCTCCCTAATGGCCTTCAGAGATTTGACAGGTTTCATGGTTAAGGTCCTGTACATCAGGTGTTGCGGGTGTGATTCAAACAAATTAAACAAGAAAGTCTTCATGATTGGAATGTCCCAGGCAACATTTGTCTAAAGATGTTGAGCTTTAAGTTTAACCAATTTACATGGTCTACATTGACTCAGTATTCCCCATTCTCATAATTAGAAACTCTTGCTTCATGTTTTGAAAATCCTTTGCACTTTAAACTTAGTAATAAGGATCTCCTTGACTTCAGCTATGTGTAATGGGGTCAAAGTGTGGTTTCAAGCACCTCCTGTGCTTCTCTGCTCATGCATCCATGAACACGGAGAGCTTTATGGTTGGCACTAGCTCAATCTAAGCTATTCTCATAGAACTGAAGAAATCAATCTATAGTTAGCTCTTTAGGAGTAACTTTGCCTTAAAAAGTTGTCTGAAATTAGTATCCTTTTCAAATTCTATTTGTCAGTAAGGTTGTAAAACCAAAGTTGATATGTTGATGCTGGTAGTGCGTTATTTCAAATTAGGTAGTGGTATGAGACGAGGAAAACATCTGACTTGCTTATTATTCACATCTTGTCTCAAGTGATCCAACTGGGCATTGAGGTTTTCCATCTTGGTAAATTAATGGTTATTTTGTATTTTTTCATTATCTCACTTTCTAAAAATCCACTTTGCTTTTTACTTAAGTCAATTCCAGATTTTATTCTTTTTTGCGCTGGTGGTGGTCTAGCTCTTCTTAGCTCACTTGCAAATGAGCTACTTTCTTCTTCTACTCTCAAAGCAACTTTATAGATAATCTTCAGATCTCTATCTTCTGGAACTTAAACTCCATGGTAAACTTACATGGTGTTTTCATAGAGATTTCCACAATCGTTAGGTGTTTACCTTTAGGGAAAACCAGGTAATGTTAATGTGGGTGGCTCACTCATGAGGTGCTTATTTGAAGAGGTTGATACAGTAGCAATAAGTTTTTTTCACATTACGATATGCTAGGAAAAATTGGAAAAACTTGTTCTTAAGTACGTTGGACTTTTACTCATGGTTTCAAGCGCCTAATCATGCTGTGCCATCGAATAAACTTGGCAGTGGCTGTTCCTAAGCACACTAAAGATCTTATAATTTTTGTTGGTGAAATCAGGGTAGTTATGTACATACAACAATAAATTTCTTTTATTTGGCATTTTACACTAAAGAAAACAATTATAAAAGAAGTTATTTAAAAAGGTTTTTTTTATTTTATATGATATGTAACGTCTATATTATCTGGTGTTCAGTTTGCTTAAAAAGGGCTTATGATATATCAAGTCAATTGTTCTCAAAAAATAGATTTTATACTTGTATCTTAGTATCAGGGTCAGTGGATCCAATTCCCAAATACTATCAAAGAATTTGGGGCTTCCGCAGATTAAAATGTGTGCTCTTTCTTAATTATGTATGCGTCACTGCTTTTCTGAGCCCAACTTTACCTCATGTGATATTCATGACTTTTGTGGATCTTGCAGCTAAATGCCTATCTTAGTCTTCTCATCAATTATGCTTTTGAAATTGGTTTTATTTCAAATTTAGTAATTGTGATAATTAAGGTTATGCCTGACCAACTCATAGCTTTAGTTTTCCCTAAGGTGAATAACAAGGCTAAAAAGGCGTGTTGCGAGGGCTTGACAACAAAATCATTTGTAAATTTTATAATTTTAATTCAATAACAATCAGATTTTCATGATTAACATTATTATAAAAATGGTGATATTGATCCCCTAAAATTTTGTTTTGAGAAAAATTTAAGGTCATAATGTTAATTTAACTATTTTTAATTTAAAATTTTTAAAATTATTTATAATCCTGTCAGATGGTCTCAAATAGGTCTAGACTTAACTTTTAATTTATATTTTTAAAGCAGGCAACCACAAGGTCCAAGTTGTTCGCAGATCACTAAGAATCTTCTCCTAGCGCAAATTCCCAGTTCCCATATCTTAAAGTATATAAACTAGCAAGTGAAGGTGCTTAAAGAAACTTTGTATTCTAGAATCCTCTAGCAAAGTTTATAAAACTCAAAATTCAATTTTAAGATACTGAAATCATAATCTTAAAAGTCAGAAATATGGCACTATGGACATCAGGAAGGAAAACTAAGAGCAAAAACAGTTTACCACTTATGTGCTGCAGCTCCTTAGGGACGAAAATAAGTTCTTTCAATTTAGTGTAGGAATCTCTTTGATGATGCAGTACTTCCTAAGATGCCTACATAGCCAATGGACAAGTGAATATGTTTATAGTGCTGTAACTTGTTTGGGGCTATAGCGTTATACCTGTTCACAAACCTTTAAGAGAAACTATTAGAAGGTGATTCCTGTTACATTAGATAACTTTCATAAAAATTACCCTCTTTCTATGGATGACAATTCAGATTATAATGGAAAACAGGCCTCCATTTGGGCCTTTTACTTTTTCCATAAAGCTAACCTCCTGCACCTGTTATGGGTTTGGTTGTCAACACATCCCCTGGAGGAGGATTGTTGTCAACAAATTCACTTTTAAGGAAAGCTACTGATTTCAGCCAGATTTGGACTTTCCAGGCTCACCCAACACGAGATTCACTGACTTGCCCACACCTAAAACAAACCCAATGCATTATCCCCAGGGCAAGGGTTCCAAATACAATAAACTGCGCTTCAACCAGCATTCCTGTATCCGCCATCTTATCTGTCCCACCAGTAATGACAAGACATAAGCCCACGTTGCTTAGCTGGATATATGTCCAGAAAGTTCACTCTATGCCAGAAAATTACCCAGCTAAATCCGAAGGCTAAGAAGAATGTACATGTTCAAATGATTCTAAAGATGCCCAAATCAGCTTCAGCATAGGCCTCTGAGATGCCTGTTCATAAACCTTAAGAGAATGCCTCAGGATCCAAGAAGATGAACACTTGTGCCGCTGCCACTGCTGGGGATAGGGTTTTAAAGGGGGTAATGTGACAGTCAGGGTTATTCCTGACCACCACATTGCTTTAGTTTTATAAGAGGAATACTAAGGCTAAAAAGGCGTATTGTGAGGGCCTCAACCCTCAAAAACTGCTTGAAATTTTATGTTTAAATTTGATTCACGCAATTGACAATGTGCCAAAAAACCTAATATTATCCCTCAAAATAGATTAAAAATGAATCAAAAGTTAATAGTGTTGATTTAAAGGTATTCACATGAAAGTCTTGAAACGGCCAAGAATCCCATCATATGGTCTATATTCGATCTATATGTATCTTTGAGATCTAAAACTTTTATAAAGAGACTCCAAGAGCCAAGTTGTCTGAATATTTCATGGGATTCCCCGAGCACAATTCCTCAGTTCCCATACTTAAAGTATATAAACTAGAAAGTGAAGGAGCTTATAGCAACTTTAATGCCAAGATACTTCTTAAATATTGCTAAAATTCTGAAATTTATTTCAGTTTATAAAATCTTCTTCTTCTAAATATCATAAATCTGGCACCATTATAATCAGGAAAGAGACCCCAGAGCAAAAAAAGTTTTGCACTTATGTACTGCCACTCCTTAGGGAATAGACCTAGCTGTTTCTATTCTGTGTAGATATCTTTTTAATAGTGCTGTACCTCCTAAGATGCCTAAATATCCAACAGACATGTGATTTTATTTTTGGTGCTCTATCCTATTTTGGGGACTATCGCTTTAACCCTTTTAGCAACCTATAAGAGCACCTATTAAAAGGCTGTGCCCTTTACAATATTATGCTCTATTATTGGATTCATACAAATGAGGAAACACTTTTTTGATAAGTTTTCAGTAATTTGGCTATCATTGAAAGGTTAATCCAAAGGTTTGTGTTGAAGACTTGACCTACTTCAAATGGTCTAGCTCTAATTTGTAGAGTAATTAAGTTTCAAGCGCCTATTGTTTGGAGACAATAGACTAGATGCGACATCAATTAAATTATAATCTCCTTAGAAATAACACTACAAGGCTGTATTCATCTGTCGTTTACTTGTACAATGGCTTGCTGCCCTGATCCTCCTAATCCCAAGTAGTTCTTTGACTTAATAAAACGATAAAGTATTATTTACAAAAAGCGTATATATTAAACTATCAAATTGTTATGCCAAAATAACATTTTTATTTTTATTAAATTAGGGAGACTTTAAAGTTTTGATAACCACACCTTACCCATGTCACCTCACCTCTCATTACCACTTTTCCAGTGAATCAAAGAAGCCTTCAGAGGATCTACAAACTATGAGGCTCTGCAGTACTCAGCTTGGCCTCATGGTCAGTGTTTTACTGATAGTTTATTTTTAAGACAGTATATTCTCTAATATATCTGATAATAGAAAAACCATCGCTTCCCTTGAGCAATGGTAGCATATATAAGGCGATTTGTGCCAATGATTAGTAAGTAAGTTGATCAAAAACTCAAATAACATTAAATACTATTTTTGACATAGACCAACTAAGCCCATAAGACCAGGTCATTAAGTTAACTATTATTTAGGCTGAATTAATTAACAAAGCCCCAAAGCCCGTGGCATCTAGTCAAATATTATTAAGTGGAATCACTATGCTTTGGATTACAATCTTTGCATATACTTAGATATTTTAATCAATAATTACTGATAATCTTGATATGATACATAGTAATTTGCATCAGATAATACATTTATTTTATATTAGATTACCTGAAGACTAAGTCCAATCAACCATTCAACACTTCTCATGTCTTGATTGGGTTTAAGCAGAAGGCATTCTTCTTCCAGTTCACAACATCTAAATTTTCTCAACCTTCAGAATATGAGCGCTACTTCATTAGCCTCTTGGCCCTAGATAAACATGGCTTCTTAAAAACCAACACTCCATTCTAAATGCCACATAAACTCAGGTGTTTTGTCTTCAGTTTCTCAGTCTGATTCTACCAGCTATGTTTTGATGGTTCACAAAAATTCAACTTTTACACCCGCTGCAATTCCAGAAATCCTTGGCAAACCCAAATTGGCCCCTTTGGCTTTGATCTCACTCTCCTCCCTCTCCCAAAGAAGGGTCATTTAGATTCAGTGGCAACAAGGCTTTGAAATTCATGACTAAATTTATTATCTATATACTAGTGGTTTCTTTTATTTCTATAAGCTTTATTAATATTATTATTATTAACTAAGGCAAGCCAACCAGGGGACAGGCATTACCAAAAGAAAGAAATGACATGAAACCTGAACAGGGTCAACTCCATCAAATAAACTTTTTCCACCTCTGGATCGGGACTCAAATTTTTCTGGTTACATCATGGGTAAGGTTTTTGGGTTACTAGACCTACTAACCGCCAATAGCTTCCTTTGGCTGGCACCTCAATCAATGTGCGAAGGGTGGGAATCAAACCCACAATCTTGAGGTTGGTAGCTGTACACCCTTACTGACTCACCTCCCACCCCCTTATTAGTATTATTTTCATTGTATTTTTATTTTGTTATTATATATTTTTGCTTTTTCATTTTTCTCTTTTTTTTCTTTTCTCTTTTTTAGTAAGAATCAATAAAGCTTACTAAGTGTATATGGGAAGAATCCAAAGATTTAATAGTGTGCTTCAGAGCATTTCCAATGCTAAGACATTCATTTGAATGTGTCATTTGGCATAGCTATATTCATCCCCTTCAAGCTTGGGTTATCTGCTGCATTGCTCAGCCCTTTGGCTGGGATATTCTCAATCTTTGTTTCACATACTGTACAGAAACTACTTCAGAAGCTTTGGTATGACAACCTTACTTTGAGAGCGAGTCATATATGTATGGTCTAAAATTTTCATTTGGTACTAAAATAGAATTTGTTATGTTGGTAATCAAGGCCTCATGGCCTGCGTGCTCTTGTCAGTCAGGTGGTACTTGCGTTTCTGGCACAATAGAGAATCATGGATCTATTTTGCTTGATCTTTTCCCTCTTTCTTTGCATTATCTGGAAGGAAAGCATCTAACATCGCTGGCGGCATCTAGAAGCAAATTGTCTTTTAAATGGTGGTTGTAGCAAGTGGTCTCAATTAATAAGCGTAAGTCCCTTGCATATTCAATTTTCTCAGTTTTATTAGGCGAATTACTGTTGATTTTCTTATTTTATAGAAGGGTTTTTGCAGGGGCAGCAGGTCTGATCTGTATTCAGTATTGGGTGGGCCTTAGTTTTGTGAGCATCTGCACTGAGAATTAACCAATTTGGATGGTGAAAGTTTTTGCATAAAAGCAGGCAATAATGCGTTTGACATATTTGGTAAGGTTATATTGAATGTTGTAATGCAATCTTGGCATCAAAATCAATTATAGCCTTTGCGCCTAAAAGAATTTGGGCTTTAAAATAGAATTGATTAAAAAGATGTCAATTGTTACATCTTTCTTAAAGCTGATATTCATATATTTGGAATTTCTAGCTGACATTCACTCTGGACCTCCAAATTAACAAAGCATGGGCTCTTTGACTTTGGCGTAAGTTGGCTCTCATCCAAGTGAGGCATAATTAGCTCGATTCTCCACTCATCTAAGCAGTTGATAATAATGTGCGCTTTATTGCAGTCACTGGCCCCATACATGGCAATTTAAAAACGTTTAAAAAGAGTGACTACACTTCCATTTTTATCAAAATCAGGCAGGTTCAATGGTCTGTAATTATCATTCTCCTGATAAAGTGTATTGCGAGTACTTCTTTGCTGGATTGAAACAGGCATATCATGGCGCTGAGGCGCTGCGCCACGGTTAAAAGAGCTTGGGTTGGCCAAAGCAGCCGTTCTTCATGGCAATTGCTGTCATGGCCCAGGATTAACTTTGATATTGACCTCTAATAATTTAACCTCAGAATATTCAGAGGCATCACTGTAAGTAGAATTTCTTTGGGCATGCTGGCTTTGACCTTCATTCTAATACTTCAATATTGCAATTTCCTCATTCAGATTGGTCATTTGTAAACGAAGAGCAGCTATCACTTGTATATTTTTTCTAATTATTTTTATAAGTCACTCACTTCTTCATGTAGAGAATTATATGCCTCGTTGAAAAGAGTAACATTTTTAGTAATGTTATCAATTTAATGACTCATCATATCCACTGAGTATTGATATTTTATATAATCATTCTCAAATTGAAATAGCCAGGTGTTGCTCCCTGCTCTGTATGGTCGCCATCTACCATCCAGGCTTTAAGCGTCACTTATTAAAGTTTTTGCCTACTTCAAATGGTCTAGTTCTCCTTTGTAGATAAAATGGTGTTTTGAGTGACTATTTTATGGAGACAATATACTAGATGGGACATCATTTCAAATTTAATATCCTTAGTAAATGACACTTCAAAGCTGTATTCATCTGCCGTTTACTTGTGCAATGACTTGCTGCCCTTATCCTCCTAATCCCAAGTAGTTCTTTGACTTATTACAACGATAAAGTATTATTTACAAGAAATTTTGTATCTTAAACTATTAACTTTTTATGCTAAAATATCGTTTTTTATTTTTATGAACTTAGGGTGAATTTATAGGGTTTGATGCTAACCACACCTTACCCATGTCACCTCACCTCTCATTGCCACTTAGTCAGTGGATCAAAGAGACTTCAGAGGATCTACAAACTATGAGGCTCTGCGGTAACTCAGCTTGGCCTCATGGTCAGTGTTTTACTGATGATTATCTTTTTGTCATTATTTCCACTGATTCATCTGAAAATAGCAAAATCATCGCTCCTCTTGAGCAATGGTAGCACATACTAAGGTGATTTGTACCATTTATTAGTAACTTAAAAAAAACATAATTGACATTAAAAGCTATTTTTGACATAGACCAACAAAGCCCATATTTCCAGGTCACAAGTCAACTATTATTAAGTCTGTCTTACTTAACAAAGCCCTAAGCTTATGTCTTTATAAAATATTATTGAGTATATTGCTAGGATGCAGATCCTAATATTCAAATATACATAGAATATTTTTGATCCATAATCACTGATATTTTTGATATTTTATATAATAAATTTGCATTACCTAATAATATGACTTCCTCTATTAATTTACCTAAAGATTTAGGTCCAACAACCATTCAAAAGTTTAAAAGAGGAATTCTCAGGGGCAGTGTTTATGACGTTGTACTAATACTCTTTTTGATTAGTACTTATACTGGTGCATCTATGAAGCCATTATGAGAAATTGTCAGATTATTGCAGAGGTCACAGGGAATATAAAGGCCTCATTTGTCAAGTTTTTTGACTAAATCAGAGCCTGTAAAGGGCTTTTGGGAAAAAACCATTTTGAATTCTGGATATTCTAGGCGACACTTGATTATTATTGTGGCCTGATACAGTCTTAGTAATAAAATTTGTATCAATTATAGTGGCTTTTTAGAAAAGTGTTTATACAGATCAAGGTACTAAACCTTTAGTTGAGCCTTTTTCAGTAGTATGTGCTTTTGTTGAGATATCATTGATATTAATGTCATTTTTTTAACCAACTGTTTCTTATATGTCAGACAAGCATCTTTTTCTTTAGAAAATTTTATTACTTTTTCCTTGATAGTAATTCTTTAATTCATACATATTATAAAAATAATCTTTGATATGAGATATCAGTCATCCTGTGCCAATTTTATTGTATACCATGCCATTAAGACCTTTAATTATTTGCATGTCATTGTAGCAACTTTGTAACCATCTCATCTTTGAAAAAACATAATTCTTTTTTAGTATTATGTAATTATGATGCTTCATTAATGACTAAATAAGAAAATATAATTTTAGTGCCATCAACGTTCACAAGGAGAGTCTTGTCCTAATATATACTGTTCATATGATAACGAAGTTTGAATAACCCATTTAAAAACTTCCAATCAGGTCACCTTTAAATATTTCAATGGCTCTAAAAAAGGAGTGAAAATTGACACCAATAAAAAATGTTACATACAAAAAAGACCAATAGTCTTTCACTGCTAGAAAGATAATGATAACATTCCTTTTGGTTACAATAATTTTACCATGATTTTTAGGGTCTTTCTGAATCTAAGAGACCAGATGGTAATGAAATTCTCTTTGAGTTTTTCTAAGATTATTTTTATTGCTTAATTAAAGCACCAGTGTTTTATTATAAATAGTTATTGTAGTCTGAGTGTAGTAAGATATAATACTTTTTTTAATTATCTAATGTTTGAAAAAGCACCTTTATGAATCACTCACTATTATAGTATTCTTTGTAAGTAGGATTACAGGAGGATTGTTGAGTTAGTCAAATTTTAAATGAAGCGATAATGGCACCCATTTACATTAAAAGCAATTTTGTGTGCTGAACATTTTTGGTTATGACATCCTAGTATTAACTCTAGACTTCTCATAAATGGCTATATATTATTCGTAAGATATAGAATGCCCAAGGAGATCAACTTATTTGTTGAAATAATCATCACTTTGATAGCACAAAGCTAATACTGGTTTTACATAATATCTTTAATCTTTTAAGTGTTCAAAATTATTGTTGAAGGTCTATATGAACGATGTTATATTGTTAAGGTAGACAATAATACAGCTCATGTTGGTTCTTAGTTAAGATGCATCGTCATTTAGAGAAAAGCATTTTGATGCACAGGCCTTTTGGGAGAAAAAGTTTAAAAAACCTTGATGAGGATATTGTCTCTATTCTTCATTTCTTGTGTAAATATGTTCATTTTTCATTACTTAATGTTAAGATTTCTTTCTGATAAGTAAAATGTACCAGAAAGATAAACTAAAATGCCATTGATGCGTGGGCTTAGTGGCTGTTTAAATTTTGTAACATTGACATTCGATAGTCCATTAAAATTACCACATTTTCGTTTTAATGGGAAATATAATTCAAAACCAAAAATTTGTAAAGTAACAAATAATCTTATATCTAGAGGTTTTTTGTTATGGTAACATTTTTTTGTACATCAAGGAGTATAATAATAAAGTTTGGAACTTTAGGATGATATCACTTCTAAGCTAATTTATAAAACTAAGGAATAAGTAAAAAACTTTGGGAAACTGACATACAGCAAAACCCAAATGCTCATAGCCCTACCACCCACTGCTCCAAAATGGGGCAGCAGCAAAATCTCTCTAGCGTTTTCCGCCCAGCATAAAACGCTTTCAAACTGGGTTGACCAACCCCCAATGCCTCAGGCTGGTATGTTCCCCCCCCCAAGATTTAGCCCTCCACCTTGCACTTTCCCAAGCGGTGCCTCATAGCCCCATGCTGCTCCCCCAAAACAAGGTGAAATCTCGCCTCCAGGTTAAATATGTCAAATTGTTTCCCTACAACGAAAAACAAATAATATAATTGCCCAGGCGCTTATGCTGACTTTAGGCTTCATCAACTTCTGCCCCTACAAGGGGTACTTTGACCTCAGCTTCACTTGTGAATCTGATGATGCAATTGCAGCCAACATTCCCCTAGTGTTCCGGGGAACCCTCATCCCAACCACTCACACCCAGTTACCTGATGACACCACTCTTTTTTAGTACTAGATGGTCCATGATGACACCACTCTTGTGTTTCGATTTCAGGCCTCCCCAAACATCTCACTCCTGATACTTTATATACTGATCTAATAGCTGGGTTGTCTTTATATAACGCTAACACCATTCTACAAATTGTGGTTAACAATGGAGCAAATGACTTGCGGACCCTTACACCTTTGCAACTGTACGCCTAATATGACAATAATCTCACATATCAACCCCCCTTGCACCGTTGTCCCCTCTGCCCACAACCACCCTTACTGGGCCAGAGTAGACAAAGGGTGCACAATCTGTTTCATTTGTTTTGACCTGAACCACTTAAAGCAGCGCTGCCCACCATAGCCCAAGCTGGAGCCCATACGCTCAACTCCCCCATGATGCTCCCTTTGCTAATCCAAAAACTTTTTTAAATGGGGCACAATCCTCCCTCCACCTCCACCCAAAATGGTAAATGCAACTGCCACTGATTCAGCCAATAAAAAACCTACATGTCAAACCCCAACTCCCATTCCAACTAATCAGGAGCCAGAATGTGCCCCAGTAAATTCAAAAAAACCAACACATCCACCCAACCCAGCCCAACTGTACGCCGATCAACCTATCATTATCAACCAAAATCCCTGGGATCATTTGGAGTCAGTTGATGATTTGGGAAATCCGTCCCTGACTTGGTTAAGGTTCCAGGCCTCAAAATATACCTAAAAGCATAATATGCAGCTCAATTTTCAACTTGGCACTATGCTCTACGCTTTGATGCTGATGAATTCCAAAGTGACCTCCAACTCACTAAAGAGGCTGTTACCTACCCTGGTTGTATCCCCCTCCAAAAGGCTGTAGCAAAAGCAGTCACAGTCTTGGCCAAGGGATACCCTTCTCTGTTCTTCCCCCATGCAACAAGTTCATAAAAAAGAATTCCTCCAATTCCACTAAGTTGGTAACAAAACAATACAAAAAGTTGTGATGGTCAAAAAATCTGGCCCCAAGACCCACATTACCAGCAACAACATCAACACCACCATCACCCTTCCCAAAGTTTACCTCAAGGCTGAGAAAACCCTCTCAAATATATCACCGCCCTCCTCATAGCAAAATTCAAGCTGCAAGCCCCACTCTGCTACCACAATCCCCATTTTGAGGATGCAACCATACCGGTGCTCTCAGCGCTTTTCCAAACACTGTCTAACACAGAGGGGAAGATGAGCTTCTTGATCCCACCACCCCCAACATGGATGCATAGCAGTTTCCCACCTCCGCCCTGGTTGGATCATTTTTGTTTTTTTTATTTTTTGACTTGGTTTGTGATATACACTTGTCTCTTTCTGTTCATTCAAATTTTAGTTTAGTATAAGTTTTTCTCCTTTGAGATCAGTATTGTCCGCCCCCTGGTCGGTTTGCCTAAGTTAAATAAAATAAAGTAAATAAGAAGGTTTGTAATTTTAGAATGTGTATCCTTAGAAAAATTGGACAAATCCAGTTCACAATGTTTTTATATTTATCACCAGATTTGGAGAATAACATATAGGAATACAGCAAAGAATGCCCATTTTAAGATATTATGGGCTAATCTTATCTTATATGTGGTCTGAATAATTTTACATACTAATATACTATATAAAAATCCTTGTCAATCTAAGTTCTGATCTATTAGATTTATGAGATTCCCTCAATTGGTACCTGTTGCCCAGTATATTTTATTTGTGGCTTTACAAAGATTCTCTTATAAGTAAGCTTAATGAGAGGAAAACTAATAAATTATTAGTAGGCGGACCAGTATTCCAGCTAATGGGTGAGTATCTTACATTGATCTAAGTAATGCTGTTATAAGATAGCTTTAGTGAGGGATCTATGAATTATCTTGTTGTCAATCAAGCATTATATGCCACTTTGCATTATTTTTATATGCATTTAATATTTTCTGGTGCAGTAATGGTATACATAACATTAATAAAACTTTGTCCTAACATATAATATAGTAGCTAAAGTAAAGAGGGAGCATAATATCTAATTAACTATAAAAGCTTGTTCTTGTTTGACGTCTTGTTATCCTATAATAAATGTAAATTATATAAAAAAGAAATTTAGCCCTCATACAACTTATAGTATTTGATATTAAAATTAAGCTAATACCTATGATAATGCTATAATAGCTGTTGTATGATGCAATTTCAAGCTCAGAATGAGTATTTTTTCAAAATGTATGAAAAAGAATTAATATGCACTATATCTCTATTATTGATCATCTAGAATCTACATTCTTTTGATATACTCAATTTCAGATGCACATTTTATTTTATTTAATTAAAAGAGGCAGGTCAACCTTGGGTCAGATATACCATGCCAAATTTTTTAGCCTGTGCAAGTTTTGAGCAAGATTCAATAAAAACCTGACTCAGAGGAGAGCAGGAAACACCCCGCTATGCTACTACTCCTCATCAATTTTATCTTATTTAAAGACTTAAAGTTAAGACTTTAATTAGTGGTCTGGTGTCAAAAGTGGCTATAATTCAAACATTTTTGTCACTTCTTCCATCTTGATAATTCTTTTTATAAAACAGGCATAAGAATAAATATTTTGTAACCTTGATGGTATGTTGGAAAAAATGGTCTTAGTTGCCTAGATTGAAATAAAGCCCTTTGGGACAGCTCTAATGATATAATCTCTACAGTAAACTATGGGGGAGCGCTATTACTGAACTGAGAAGGAATTATAGTTATAATTCATATATGGATAAAATTTGGAGGAAAAGTAGAATAGCGGGGTGGTTCCTGCTCCACTCTGGTCAGGTTTTGAATGACACAAGTTTAAAACCAGCACATGCTAAAAAAACTTGGCGCGGTATATTCAATCTAAGTTGACCCACCTCGTTTGCTTTTTTATATGGATAAGATTTGGCGTTATGTTACATCCTAAATTACCAAGAAACGTAATAAAGGTAAGCTAGAAAACTAATGGGTTTGTATATAGATTTTTGGTTAGCTTTATCTAACACTTAATTATAAGGAATAGGGGAACATGGTGCCAAAAGTGATACTTGGTTATTTTGTATCAAAATCTTCTATTTTATTAGGATTGAGGACTGAGTAATGATCTTTTGCATCCAACTTTACCTTAAATTATAATGTCTAATGGGAAAATACTTTAGATTATATAATGAAGGAAAAAATCAAGCGAATCTAATTATTCAATGGATGGTGTTGGTCTGGCAACACTGTAGATATAGTTCTGATTAGATGCCTACTTTTTTAGTTTAATTCTATAATATCATTATAGTTGATCTTTTCAATTTCAACATTCATCAAGTTGTTGGGACGGCAATATGTACCCAAGTTATGTCACTCAAATCTGACGTAATTAAGTTTGGCTCGCCCATTGTCTCAAAATCTAACTGTGTCCCACCCAAGATCCTGTTGCATGAAGGCATAGGCTCATAGAAACCTTTTGTAAACTCAGTTTACCGCATTTTTTCTGGGCCACGTTACTTATGGCTTATCAAGGATCTGCCTTATTATTACCACAGTAATAAAGACCAAGTGATGTTTAGTTTTTTTATTGTTAACCTAATCAAATGGTATAAAGCAAGATTACATATCAATTAGTGGGGAGTGCAGGTAGTATTGATTTTTTATTTAGGCTTCTTAGTGGTGGATAAAGCTATGGCCTTTGTGGCAAGAACTAGTAAGTGTATTACTTAATTAGTTATGTTCTTCATGGTTTGTTGGAAGTAATGGTCACAGCCTTCAGCAACAAAAGTTTTCATTATTGGTCAACTAAGCTTCACTTCCAGAAAAAGCATCATTGGTGACACCTTGATGACTTGGTGGCTTCTTACTTAATAAGCTAGCAAAAACTGAGTTAATAGTGATTCTACCTCATAGGATAAGTTGTCACCACATTTCTTATTATAGAAGCTAAGTTTCTGTTCACCCAATCATATGCCTTTTTGTAAGAATTTGTAAGAAGAGGAAAATTTGATTGTTGTCAATTATGGATGTTAGCTCCTAAAATGTATGT
Source organism: Massospora cicadina (assembly GCA_022478985.1). Lineage (NCBI taxonomy): Eukaryota > Fungi > Entomophthoromycota > Entomophthoromycetes > Entomophthorales > Entomophthoraceae > Massospora > Massospora cicadina. Next base: position 157,344 of record JAKSZP010011916.1, read on the forward strand.
GAAGTGAAGTTAAGCTCATTAACAAGAGTAGGATCCAGGATTATCCATGCTGGGTAAGGACTGAGTTAAAAGGCAATAGAAAAGTATCTTTTTCTGTTACCTATGGGGGATATAGGTGGCTACATATATTTTGTCAAGTGATCTACCGCATTATGAATATACAAATGGATGTGAACACATATTAATAAAGGTTAAACTACATTGAGTATGACTACAATAAAGTACTAGAGGGTACCACAGATTGATTTTTTTGTCTTGCCCAATCCTGACCCTTAAACGTCAAACATGCTTTATAATTTCCTGGATAATTTAACTATTTGGTCTTAGTAAATCAAATTACTATCTAATATGTCTTCATGAATTCTTCATGCCTCAAAATGGAGTGTCCTTCAGGTTTGACCAGAGTCAAAGAAGAGGGTCACGCGTAGAGTAACCATTTTCAATCATCTTGTTTATATAGCTTCACATCGTGTATTATCATATTCTGGATCTTTCCTAATTTTGTTCTGCCTTATTTTTCTGGTTATCTAAATTCCATATCTCTGTAAGGCATATTAGGTTGTATCTGATATTTTATGGGGTGAGAATGGCTATAATAGGCATTTGCAATATCCATTTGACATTATGATGGATGGTTCTGGCTGGTGAACAATAGTAAATCCATATATATGTAGTCGAAATTCTCATCTTATCTAACCTAACATCCATTTAAATATTTCATTGCAACATGTAATAGAGCAAGGTCATATAAAAGTGAAGTAAGTCTATAAAGATATGGATGAGACGCTTTTTTCAAAGCGTAAAGTAGGACACTCTTATTCCATTATGCTTCAATGCTTTCTTCCTTTGGTAAGTTCTTGCTGGAATATTTACATGTTGGTAAACCTGCTGATTGTCATTATGGGCTAAGATCGCTCCCGCTGCTACATTGTTAGTGTCTGAACTTTAGGAACAGCTGGTCAAGTTTTTGGGAAGATGTGGATAGGTTCTGAGGTCAAGGTAGTCCGTAGAAAAAAAGCTTAATCCTGTTTTGGGTTCATTTGAAGTAGAATCTTTTTCAAAAAGATTCACAAGGGTTTCCACCAGGTTGATAAATGTAGGAAGTATTAGCGGTAAGACCCCGCCATCTCAAGGAGCACTAGATATTCTTCAGAATTTGAGGGGTCATATTTTTATTTTATGATCATCTCTGCGATAATATGTTTTCATCATTTAGTTGATCTTGTCCAAACAACTCCTTTCCAACTGGAAATAAAAGAACTTGCCAGGTTTCAGCCCCAAAAAAGACTGAAGTAGTCATTTACTACTTTTCTAAGTGCTTGAAATGTCAATTACAAGTTTTTAAGAATGCCATAAAATTAGGAGTGGAAGGTGAATCAATAGAAAGTATGCATGCCATCCTAAAGATGAAACCTTAATCCCCCTTTGCACATTACTGGGGTGCCAGATGAATGTACTTATTGGTTGTTAGTAGGGTATCCAGCCTCAAACTCATTATTAATGAAAGTTTAACTGAAAAGTTAAGACCCCAATCTGTAGGCAGGATCTTTTTCAAAAGAGACAAGCCTTTACAGGTCTCATGATGACTTTTAAGCCATTACTTTTGTTATTGTCCATCACCTGGTTGGCTTACTTTATACATAAATAAAAAAATATTATAAAATTGCTAAGATATACCAGAATGTATTAAATCTTCAGATCACCCAGAAACTCTTCCATTATCATTTGGAATGTTTCAGAGGCATTACATAGACCATGTGGCATTTGAGTAGTTATAACAAACCCTCGTTATTATTTATATTGCACATTTAGATCAATCCTTTGGCATGAGCTCAAACTGCAAATATCCACTGGCAATATCCATGAGTAAGAACTATTGTGCCTAGAAATTGGTCAAAAATTACTTCTTTGGGGTAGAGGGTATCAATCCTTAATTTTTGTCAGATATTATCTGGAAATACATCACTAACCAATGGGTTACCATCTTTATTTGAATTAACAGGAGTTGCAAGGACATGATCTTTAAGATAGATCAGGAAGTATGGCGTTCAGTAGTTCCTTGAGTTTACTGCCATCTGAACTTCTTTAGCTTTACTTTTCTTAGTGACTAAGATTGTACGAGAGTGTCATCTCTTGTTTCAATGTTTTATACGCTACTTCATCTTCCCTAATAACATAATTGATAGTGGAGAAAGGGTAAGCTTATTATTATAACAGTTCCTTGACTTTCTTCTTCTGTCTTTTAACCAAGTTGTTCTAAGTAAAGGCTCTTAACATAATATTTGCTGCATTTTGCTCTAGGAAAATTCATGTAAGTTAATAAAGTCTTGAACGCTACCAAATTTGTGAATAGGTGATAGAAATACATATGCAATAGGGACGAAATTACCCACAGTAAGCATGTTGTTGATAAAGTGGGCAATTTAATTAATATTGGGCCTAAATAACCAAGATCAAGTACCACTGGATGCGTTAGCTCATCATTTACCTAGGGTTTGTCAACTCTAAAAATTTAGAGCCAGTTCCCTGATGCTATATTCACATGCAAATGAGTGAATATATAAAACCTGCAGTCAAGTAGTCAACTTAGTCTCCGTCGCATATAAGTGAATTCATATGTGGCCTTTAAACACTGATGGGCAATCAAACTTTTAGCCCTTATATATGATACTTTGTGCACTCAAAGCAGTTGTACTTCTCTGATACATGTTTTTTATAAGATCTATCAGTAAATGGAAACAGCTGAATAAACTTGGCTCACTTAACTTGTGAGACCATCCTGCTGCCAGGGATCTGTTTCACACAAATTAGACATCAGACAACCATTATAAGGGGCATTATCATCCTCATTGATCTAATCCTCTACTGAAGCTACTAATGTAGCATTAATTTCTTATTGAGACTGTTTGAACCCATAGTGAAGCTCTTTGAAACTCACTGGCATGTTCCCTTTAAATTGACCCTCAGGACAAGACGGAATAACATCCAAAATCTCCCTTAGCAGCTCATTGTAAGTCTAGGGTATCGATGCCTCTGCTTGGACCAGGCAGTTTTACATTCCTTAATAAAAAGGTCCAAAGAGGAAGCTGACCCCACGTCCACAGGGTGATCTCGCCCATATGGTAGATGAGCTCTGGTAACAGCTCTCACTCTGAAGATTCCTCCCCCTGTCCCCGCACTTGCCTCAGCTAGATTAGTACAGCAAATTGAAGAAATTTGCGTGGAAATTAGAAGAAACCACCACATTCATAAGCTGGAAGGACTTTATGAAGTGAATCGCACTGAGCCCTCAAAATTAAAGTCAAAATGCCTTACAACCTTAGCAACAAAGCTCAATGGACTCGCAAATTTAGTAGATGTGGAATTAAGCATCAAATCCTTGGTGAAAATAGACAATGACATTGGGTCATTGAAAAATGTTGTTAGAACAAAACTTTATCCAACAGCTATGGGACAAAGCCCAGAGGGCGTGTACCGCATATATAGAAGGTTTCATGTAAAGAATTCTTGGTCAAAATCTCCAATGGCATCAAACCATTGGGCACTGATGTTGCTAACTTAGAAATCCCCTTGAATCATTGGGGACAAAGCCTGGCGGGCATGTACCTCCATTGAAGAATGTTTCCACTTGCTCAAAACCCCGTCTCAAAAATCTAGTAAGTCAATCAATGTTACCCACTTGCCCAAACAAAACGCCCCAGCGACTGGGTATGTGCAGGTTGGCCATCCTGAACCCGTTTCCAAACTGTTGGGACCACCCCTATATGGGGTGGCCTTGGGGATTCTCATTGCCCATTGGGACAAATGCCATCACACTAACCATCAGAAATGCAGTGAAGCCTCAAGTTGGGCATTTGCAGTCAAACCAATAACAACATGGCTTTCTGTTGATTCCTTTAATGTCAGTTCAGATTGAGGACATTTTTCTCCTCCCTCAAAAATTCGCTGGGTTAGGTTGAAATTTGAGGGCCCCAACCCCGTGCTTTGACAATCTGCTCCAAATCAACACTATTTGATCAGTCACATAGCACTGAGTAATTGATGGCCAATTTATTAGAATTAACTTTACAATAAAATTCCCCATGAGTTCCCAAATTTTTAAATTTACTTCAAATTTTTCTTGCTGAGCTCCCTATGGCACTAACATTTTGGCCATTGACCCCTACATTGGCTGGGCAATAGCGGGTATGATAGTCTTGATAGCTTCCTCCATAGTCAACTGGATTTATTAGTAAGAAACTTCTGGAAATTTTATCCCGTCGTTGAAGCCATCCGCCACCAGGATAATGGAATCCTGTGGGATCATTTATCTTAACTTCAAACGATGATCCGCACCCTTTCCTCAGCTTTTGTGTCAAACCCGCACATGGAGTATTCAAAGAAGCTAGTCCAATAGTGAAACTCCCTGCAGCAAGGCCCGCTGGGTCTGGAGTTGTAACAGCCTGGTTCATTGCTGGGTTTCTTTTTACACTCGCCTCATATCAACGAGCATTTGTTCCCATATTCCCGCGCCATACAACGTCATTTGAGCGGCAATGCCTTTGGCATTCTGGATTGCTTTTTTAAGTTTTTGCATTTCAACTGGCAGGACAGTGTAAACTTCATACACCATTTTCTGACATAATCGACCAACCATTGCTTCCATCCATTTCCGCCATTTTCTTTGAGTTGGGCGACGCAGTGGTTACCCTTTACCAAATGAACGTGCAGTCAATAGTTTGCTACTTCTGTTTGTTTGGTCAATCTCCAATTTTGTGAGCAGCGTTCAAAATGCTTTGAAGGAATTCATCCATGGTAGTAGGGCCCCATGGGCCACTACACTTCCCTCAGCTAATTCTCAGTATAGAAACCAAGTATACCTTCCTGAGACATTTCTTATTAAGTCCTCAATACCCTTGCCAAGGTGAAAAGTGATCTTCCATTGCCTTGAATAATGCTGCTTTACTATTCAACGCCCAGCAAGGTGTTGCCCTTTTGAGTGCAAGTTGAAGGTGAAGACCAAGGTGAGTTTGAGGACTTCTATGTTTCCACTTTTTGTGCAGGTGATCCTACCTCACTTATTGCAGCAGTATCAGCAGCTTTGAAACATCCTGTGTCACGTTCAGAACGTTTTTTTCAATTACTTTTTCTTTATGGATAAGGCCCTAGCTTGGCCTCTTTAATCACAAACTTCAGTGAGCATGCCCCTGTGCTTTAGTTATGTATTGATATGCTCAAAGTAATTTTTAGATCGGCGTTGGATTCTGCTTCTACTCACCATAAAGTTGGGTCCACCCCTATGGGGACAGTGGAACAAATGTTCAAGGCTGTAAGTTTTATCAATGCCTCCCTTCGCCATGCTCCCCACCGTCAAGTTGGAAACTACATGATCAGGGTTACCCAACAGAGAATTGGATTCTGTTCCAAGTGTTGGACCAGTATTGGTACTGGCCCCAGAGTCAGCCAATGCCCCTGCGCCCAAGTCGGATTAACCTGGTTCATCTATCAATAAGCAAGTAAATCCTTTTTTAGAAGATGGTTCCCAAACCCTTGTTCTTCCCAGCTTTACTCCCAAAACGAGCTCAACTTTCCCCCTTATTTGCTAGCTATCACTTTAGTATCAGAAGAAACGACTAAATCTGTCAATAAATAAAACTTATCCTATTTTTTAACCCCATGAAGATTATTATCTGAATCACCATGTGTATCTTGAGGCCTTGGTGAATACTGGAGCAGAAAATTTTTTTCATGAGTGTGAGCTGGCCCACCATTTGAAACTTGACCTAGACTTGGGTCCTAGGTGATGGTCGCTTCATCAACTTTTAAACCATCATGCCTAGTTTGACGCCCAGTACCTTTCTCAGTTCACCAGTTTAGCTTTTGCGTTTGGTTCTCCACAATGTTAAACTTGGTGTCTCCAGTAATTTTGGGGTGGATTGGGGGTTAACAGCATGTTAAAATTCACCTTGAATCTAATATATTATTATTTGCTAATGACCAATGAAAAGTGAGTTTCATTTAGTAATAACTCTTACTAAAACTTAAGGTTGCATTTTGATTACTTCCCTTGTTTCCCCTGTGGGCCTCCGGTCAAATTTTCTGGAGGTATTGATGGGATATCAAAGTACCTTTTTTCTGAGAAGGCAGACCATTTCCCCCTCATACAAATATCGAATTTGGGATTTAGAACAACGGTGCAGGTGGTGAATATTAAATGTCCTTTGTACCTTCATACAGCGGAGGAGGATGCTATTAATTTTTGGTTGGATGACATGCTTAAGAAAGGGTGGTTCTTCAAAGAGAAATTATCAGTTGCTTCTCCCATCATTTTTGCAAAAAAGGCCAATGGTTTCCTTCATCTCTGCATGGAGTATGGTCACCTAAATAAGATCACAGTTCATGATCCATACTCTTTGCCGTTGGAGCAGACAACCAGTCATGCAATTTCTAGGTTGCGTGTTTTCTCTAAACTCAATAATGTTAATTTCTTAAATCAAATCTGGGTGACGGAAGGTCAGGAATGGCTTTCCACTATCTGAAAGAAAGGGGCTTTTTGAGTAATGCCTTCAGCTTAAAGAATGCACCAGCCACATTTCAAAGAATGATTGATAGTGTGCTGGGTGACCTCCAATTCACTTGCACAGTTGCATACATTAATGATATTTTGGTGCACTCCCTGACTCACAAACAATATGAAAAAGACTTGGAAGTGGCAATGGCTGCATTGCACAAGGGAGTCCTGTTAGTTAAGTCTTCAAAATGCAAGTTTTATAGAGAGGAGGTTACCTTTTTGGGCAATCTTGTATTAAAAGATGGGTACGCAATTCCCCCAACAAGTTGGATGCCATCCACGAGTGGCCAACTCCAACAACCCAAAAGCAATTGAGAAGGCTTTTTGGTACTATCTTTTTTTGAAAAAAATTTCCCTGGCTAAATCCCAGTTAGCCGCTCCACTTCATCCTCTCACGGATAAGAATGTTTCCTTTTGTTGGACACCTGAGTGCCAGCAGACATTAGAGTCAATTTAAAAGGTAATCTTGCCACCCTCCATTCTAAAACACGTAGACCCCTACAAACCTACATTATTGCATGTGTAGCCTCATCTGATGTGGTCAAGGCTGTCCTGCTTCAGGATCAAAATAAGTTTGAACGTCTGTTCGGCTATTTTTTCCACAAGTTCTCTCCTACTTAACAATCTTGGGACATCTACAATAAGGAGTTGGCAGCAGGCATATGGCCTTGACTCATTGGCGGTATCCCTTACAAGGCGCTCAGCATGAGTTTATAGTACGCACAGATCACCAAGCCCTTCAGTATTTTTGCAAGCCACAGAAGTTGGCACATTGGCAGGCTTAAAGCTACAGGGATTGATGTACCTTCAATTTAAAGTACGAGCTTGTAAAAGGTGCGTTAAATGTACTCCCTGATTTCCTCAGTCATAGCTCTGCTCATCGCCCCACTGAAACAGATGAAGTGGATCTAGTCACATTAATTCTCTCTACTCAAATCTTATCCATTGTACCTCCCGTGGTCTCTTATTGTGGATATAACTCCTGATGCACCTCTTATTTCACGGGTCTTAGAAGCCCAAATATCCTTTACTGAAGACATGGATCTTCTGAAGCGAATGTCCCTCCAAGTTCATAAAAGATCCCTATATTTCTTGGCGGAGGGCCATATTTATTTTTGGTCATGGGTGTGGGTTCCTCCGCTTCTTAGAGCTGAATTGTTACAGGGTCATCACAACCCCCACAGTCAGTCATCTCATTAATAAGAAATTGTATTGACTTTATTAAGCGTACCTATATTTGGGCAGGCTTGTCAAAAGAGGTACCATCTTGAATTGCAGATTGTGTTACCTGCGCCTAGGCCAAGTCAGATTAATCAGGAAGGAATGGTCTCCTTCAGCCTTTACAACAGGATGAGGGTCCATGGACATCGGTGTCCATGAATTTTATTGTTGGACTTACCTGTTCTAACGGGTTTACTGCAGTGATGGTGGTGATTGATCGTTTTTACAAAATTTAATCTTTTATCCCATGCTCTTCCACCATTCCTTCAGAAAAAACTTCCCAACTCTCTTTATGCTCCATGTGTTAGCAATGTTTGGTCTCCTGCAGGAGATTGTCAGCATCGTGGGCCTCAGTCTATACCGCAGGTTCTGAATTGAGCTTTTATTGATCTTTTAAATTACACCCTGTCAATCCATTGCATATCATCCTCAATCTGATGGAAAAACTGAGCTGGTTAATCGGATCTTGGAACAGTACTTGAACTTCTATGCCATGGCTGCGCATCTTACCTGTACTAATGACCTTCCTCTCAATCAGTTTGCCTATAATAATGGAACGCATACCTCTATGGATGTTTTACCATATGAAGCAACCTTGGGGTACAGCCCCTCATTTTCAGTCAATTTGTTCCTGCGGACAGAGGTCCCAGCCACCGCGGATACTGCAGAGCATTTTTGGTTTACCCAGTTCTTGGTGTGAGAGCAGTAAACTAAGGCTATCCGTTATTATAAGCGATTTGTGATTGGAAGCGACTTCCTGCCCAAAATATTGTGGTAGGTTCATATGTCATGCTCAATATTCATAATTTAAGGATGCAAGTACCTTCTCAGAAGTTTGCAATTAAGCGTTTGGGTCCCCAATTGGTGGTGGAAGATTTGGGAATGGTGCTTTCTGGCTAAAGTTGCCAACTCACTGGAAGCAACATACAATCTTCCATATATCTCAGCTGTCCCCATTCAAGGGGCAATCCCTTAGATCCTGAGTCAATAGTGATTGAGGATGCAGAGGAGGCCGAAGTGGAGGGAATTTTAGCATCCTGCAAATCTCGGAGGTCAGTTCATTATCTCGTCACTTGGAAGGGTTATCCAGCCTATGAGAACAGTTGGGTCAAGGCCCAAGATTGCGCAAACTGCACGGAACTGATCAAGGATTTCAACATGTCCCACCATGATGCTCTCTGTCCCCCCTCGAAAGTTGCTACTTTAATGGCGAACAAGTTGCCCAAGGCTCACAAAAATGTAGCTCTTGCTCGGTTTCCCAGTGGTTGCGCCCCTCCTTTGGCAAAAGGAAAGGGTAATGTAAGTCTAGGGGAGTGACTCTTATGCTTGGATCAGGTAGTTTTCCCATTTCCTAATAAAAAGGGTCTGAAGAGGGCGGCTGCAATCTTCATAGCCCAAGGTGACCTCAACCATGCTGTAGATGAGCGCTTGGTAATGGTACTCACTCTAAAGATTCCTCTCCAGTACCTGCACCCACCTCTGCAGAATTTGTCCGCCAAATTGAGGAAATCTGTCCCAAGATTACTGAATTGAAGTCAAAAGGTCTGAAGACAATGGAAAAAAAGTATGTCAATCGAGAAATTGATATTTGAAAAGAGACAATAAGAGAATTATTGGCCAGAATTGTGGATGACATTAAGCCATCAAATGATATGATTGCCGCTACCAAATTCCCTTTAAAGTTGTCAGGGATAATCACCAATAATTCAAAACCCCTAGTTCAATAATCAGAAGTTGCGCTCAACACAACTAATTTGGCTGAATGAACGCCCCAGTGGCTGGGCATGGGCGGGTTGGTCATCCTGAACCCTTTCCAACCAATTGGGACCGCCCCCATGTGTGGTGGCCCTGGAGAATTCCCGTTGCTTGTTGGGCAGATGCCGTCACAACAACTGGCTTAAATGTAGTTGAGCATCGGTCCAGGCATTTGCAGATAAACTGATAGTGACTTGGCCCACTGCCAATTCCTTTGATGTCAGTTCCAATTAAAATATCCGCCCCTTCTTCTGAAAATTCTCCGGGTTAGGTTGAATTTGAAGGACCTGATCCCTGCTTTGACCCATTATCAATCAAACAGTATTTAATCAGTTGCATTGTACTGAGTAAATTGTTGGTTAATTTTCTTCATTAATCTTTCCAATAAAACCCTTTACCCATATTCCAGTTTATATGTTGGACACTAAACCTCCCTTCCCACCTATATATCAACAACCCTCAGGGTTTATGGCCATGTTCATCTGGTAACTTTCTAAATGCTTATACATGATTACAGCTTATGGGCATTTATTGGTGGTCTCTTCTCAGTTCCATAACCGTTATACCAGCAGCAGTTCCACCGGCATTTTTGTTTGTCATTTGGGTGCTTCAGCGCTTAAACTGTCAGACCAGTCTAAAAAATAACTTGCTATTTTCTTGACAAAGGCCGTCTTCTTTAGTATCCTTCCTAAGGTTGCATTAGCTTGATTCTAGCTACCATTGGATGATGGTGTGTAGGGAGTAATAAACTGTTGCTACACTTCAACCAAGTCCATTAAATTTACTCACAACATATGATACTAAGTTCTTTCTATTTTCTGAGTTCAAGGTTTGATGAGCATCTTTGTCTGGTTCTAACTTGGTTATATAGGAATTGGGCTTTTGATCCTTAGGTATATGTCTTAACTGCTGAGGTATTGACCCACTTGGATAACTGGTTGATGGTTATAAGTATGAACTTTGAACCTAGTAGAGGAAGTCAGAAGTGGTCCACCATGTCAATAGACACGTTACTAAATATGAGTGCTTGTGGGATTGGTGTAGACCCAGAACATTTCACCAGAAAACAGAAACTTGTGCTAGGTATAAAAAAATCTAAGGCCTGATGAAGTTCATAAGAGATGGACAATCAATGAAATTGATTCTTTGTGTATTCCAACTTCTTCTGAAACCTCCCGTGGCTGACGTTCCAATGCGCTTACAATATAAGTTCCATACAGTTTCTTGATCTAATATATGGGTACCATTTATTCTTAAGTTTCATTATGCAGGTTTTCATCAATATGCCAAGTGTCTTTGGAGTATCTTCTCAATACAGTCCTAAAATTTGTCCGTTTAATCCCGGCATGTTGCTTCAGGTTGCCTGATTAGTTTGCATAATCTATTGCTTTCTGATGCTTGCAGTTGGAAGATATACAGTTGTGGCTGACTATTTGTGCTGCGGTGCTTGTTGCCTTCTAAGGAGTTAATCTTGAAATCATATTCCTGGAAAAGTACTAACCATCTAGCAAGGCGTCCAACAGGATCTTTCATATTCTGCAACCAGTAAAGGGATTCGTGATCAGTTATGAACTTGAATTGGATGCTTCACAGGTAGTGTCAGAAGTGCTTGAATTCTCAGATCACCTCCATGCACTCTCCCCTCAATGAAGTTTTTTTTCTCTTCAGACTTGATAAACATCTTTAGATAATACTCGATTGGGTGGATTACCCTTTCATCCTCCAGTTGGGCAAGTATTTCACCAATTCTCAAATCACTGGCATCACTGTATAGGTAAAAGAACTTGGTAAAGTGCAGCTAGGCAGAAATTGTAGCCTTAAGTATTCTTTCTTTTAGCTCCTAATAGGCCTGCTCCTGTTCCAAGCCCCAATCAAACCTAGTCTTCTTCATCAGCATATAGGTGAGGAATGCGGCCAAGTCTGAAAATTTGAGGGATAAACTGCTGGTAATATTCCACCATCCTGAGGAGCACTTTGATGTCCCTTATGTTTTTGGGTGGCTCCATTGCCACAATTTGCTTTGACCTTCCCATCCTGGGGCTTGATTCCGCTGTGACTAATCTTATGCGCAAGGACTCCAGTTGCCTTTTGAAGAAGGTGAATAAGCCTATTTCAATACAATGTTGATTCTTTTATCTGGGTTAAAACTTCATGGGGGTGTTGAAAAAAGGTATCAAAAGGTTTTCTGAACATGGTAATGTTGTCTAGGTAGTTCAACACATTGGACAACTTAAGATCTTCTTATCCGGCTCATTGCACGTTAAAGGGTGGCAGGGGCGTCGAAATCCTTGCAGCAACCTTATTGGAACTAATAAACCCTTGACTGCTGATTAACTCGCACTTTTCTGGATCCTCTGGAAAAGATTTATCTGCCAGTATCTGCTGCCAGGTCTATCACAGAAAGGTATTTTTATCCTCCCAGGGTTTAAGAAGCATCATCTATGCATGGGAGTATGTAAGAGTCCTTTTTGTTTCTTACTTTTAAAGCAGCGTTAGCTATGACTATGCATTGAGTCCCATTCTTTTTGCATCATAGCATAGCGGCAAATCCCAAAGAACTCCTTTTTTGGTATGATCAGTTCAGCTTCTGCTTGTTAGCTCAATCTTTGGGTAAAAAATAGCATCTTCATTTTTAGAGCAATAAATGAATTTTGACTTGAATGTTGTAGTGGATTCAGTATCCATATTGTGGTATTCTTACTTAAAGAGTCTATAGTCATTATTTCTGGGTTTAAGATATCTTTAAACTCGTTCAAAAGCTCGTCCAGTTAGTGCTGTTGTTTGGGTGTCACATCCCCAAACCCCAGTTTTTCAAATTCACCTACAGCATATACTGCTCAATAATTACAACTGGTCATTTGGGCCAGTGCAATGAGCTGTATTTTCACAAACCTTATTAAGTGGGTTGTAATATTTTCTAATTGGCATTTAACTTTCCTTAAGTAGGTGGTATAAAAAACCCAGGTAACACTCTTGGTTCTAATTTAAAGATTCTTTTGCGCCTTAAATTTCTACAGTAGTATGCAGCGTAAACTTCACACTGATCAGTAGGCGCATCTGGAGTTTATCCTGTATAATCTCCATGGATTTGGTATTTTTCAGAAGAAGCCCTTCATCCACGCTGACCGTGGAGTGTAGTTTCCTCAACCACTTCTCTGTAAGGATGAGGTGATTGGTTAATTCAATTTATCCAACTCCACTAAACACGTCAGTCGCTTTCATGGTTTAACGTCCGCTTCCTCAAACACCAACAGCAGCTGATAAACAGAATACTCATGTTTGATTTTTAAAGTCTATCTAGGCTCTAAACTCAAGTAGAAACTTCATCTAAATTAGGAAGACAGAGATTATTATTCATAACTACTGTTGGCGCAATTTGAACCATGCGCTCATAGCGTAGAGTAACGTTGAGTAGGCTCTTAGAGCGGGTAAAATTGTCCCATATGTTCAGTATTTTATCATGCAGACAATCTTGGGCATAAACTTCAGTCTCATCATGAGTTGGATGACATTATGTTGATGGAAGCTCGAGTGTTTAAAACAGTCAAGACGCTCACTTTCTATCTCCGCTTCCACTTTTGTTACAAACTTCCAAAAGGGATTAGTCTTCAGAACGTCAGTAGCAGATTATTTAATATGTTTCAGGGCTTCAGCGCTCGTTTTGACCTTGATGACATCCTTGATGTCCTGTTATAGATTTTTGAAATTAGCCATCACCAGCTGCTCTCCTACTTCAACTGGGTTAATTTTTTGGTGTCTTAGTTTTTTAAGCAAGTAAGATTTCATTTTTGTTAGTTCTGTCAGTTTTGTTTACTTATAGCCTATCAGGCTTAGCCACCAAGCTAGGTGCCCCTGGTACATGATATCCTGCACTGGATAATTCTTCTTCCTCGTGTTCACTTCACCCTCAGTATGCAGATTCTCCCAATTTATGGCATTGGTGATATCTCCTTTGGAGGGCCCTTCTTTTTAAGGATGTTCAAAGAACAAGATTAATAGCGTTCCATAAGCTAATAACACTTTTTTAGGTCAGTTCTTGACAGACAGGCGTTCAACTGATCTATGGTTCTTATCCTTTAGTGTGTGGCTTTGTCATTAGAGAAATTGACTGATTTGCCCTTCCTTTGAGAGAGTTTTCTCAAGTCCTTAAATTCCGTTTTTACGTCCCTTGTACGCTGAGTAATGCTTCTTTAATGGCCTTTAGGGACATTGTACTCTTGACTGCAATTTTCTTTTGCATCTTTAAGGTGGGATAGATTTACAAAGAATTTTTCAAGACTGTTTTTGAAGTGGCAAATCCATAGTTCATGGTTTACATGAAGACAGCAAAGTAATTTTAGACCGATCATCCAGTTTGAGTGATGATGCATCCAAATGACAAGCCCAAATGCTAGAGGCACTGCTGCTTGAGTGACTAATATTAAAAACTGTAACAAATTTCGCCAATAGGTGCCTAAAGACCATAGCTGTGTATAGGAACCTAGAGACAAACAAGGCAAACATGGTCCCAGGGCCTGTGGGTTTTTGAAATAATTAGGTCAAAATGGTTTAAATTTCATAATAAAGTTGGGTTCAGAAATTGGGATCTCTATTAAAAATTAACGAGAGAAACTGACCAACAATTTCCTCAGTGCGATGCAACTGATTAAACAGTGTTCAATTTGGGACAGTTTGTCAAAAAAAGAGGATTGGGTCCTCAAATTCTAACCTAACCCAGCAAATTTTCAAGGGAGGGGAAATAATGACTTCAATCTGAACTGACATCAAAGGAATTGGAAGCAGGCTGAGTTGCTATCAGTTCAACTGCTGACGCCTGACCTGAGGCTTTACTGTGTTTGTAATGGTTATCACAATGTCATCTGGCCCAACGGGCAACAGGAATCCCCCAAAGCCAGCCCACATAGGGGCAGCCACAAATGGGTGGAAATAAGTTTGGGAAATCCAACCATCTGTGCTTGGTCGCTGGGGCATTTGTTTGGCCAAGTGGGTACTATTGATCAACAATTCAGATTTTAAAAAGAGGTTTTTAGCTATTGGCAACAGTCCCCAATGGAGTTACATGCCAGTTGGGCTATTCCCTGATGATTCTGAGGGGAGTTTGGAGTCAGCAACTGTACTGCTCAATTTATCAGCAATTTTAATCAAGAAATCATTGCTTGTCCCATTCTAGATATATTTTATGCGCCCATCAGGCTTTGTTCCCATAGATTTCAAAGTAAGTTATGAACTGAAGACTTTTTAATGACCTGATGCCATTGTTGAGTGTTACCATGGGTTTGCCACTTAATTCCAGATTGACTAAATGTGCAAACCCATTGGGCCTTGTTACCAAGGCTATAAAATATTTTAACTTTGATTTTGAGGGCTCAGCGCAATCAATTTTATAGAGTCCTTCCAGCTCATGGGGATGACAGTTACTGATGTTTCTGCACAAATTTCCTTGATTCACTGAACTAATTTGGTGGAGGTAAGTGCAGTGACAGGGGGAGGAATCTTCAAGAGAGAGAGCTGTTACCCAGCGTTCGTCTACCACATGGGAAAGGTCGCCCTGTGTGACAAGAGGTACAGCCGCCCTCTTCAGACCCTTTTTATTATGAAATGGGAAAACTGCCCAGTCCAAGAAGAGGGGTTGCTCCCCTAGACTTACATTACCCTTTCCTTTTGCCAAAAGGGGCCCCACCACCATAAATCTGCGTGAGAGCCACATTTTCTTGGGCTTTAGGTAATTTAATTGCCATCAAAGCTTCATTTTTTGGGGGATGACGAGAAGTTTCTGGGTGGAGCATGAAAAGCCTCAATCAACTCAGAACAGTTTACATAATCTCAATTCCTGCCCCAGCTGTTCTTACAAGCTGGATAGCCTTTCCATGCAACAAGATATTGAACCAATAGATGAGATTTTCAGGAAGTCACGATGCCTTCCACTTCAGACTCCTCTACATCCACAATCACAATAAGCTTTGGATCTGAGGTAGTTGCCACTTGAGTGGGGATGACTGAGATACAAGAAAAACTGGGTGTTGCCTTAGTGAGGTGGCAAGTATAAACAGAAAGCGTCATTCCCTAAATTTTCCTATACCAAGTGGTGACCCTAGCGTTTGCTTGCAAACTTATGTGAGGGCGCCTGCATCCATAAATGGCATGTATCAAGCATGACATATGACTGACCTTGATGTTGTGAGCCTGGAGCTGCTTTCAATTAAAAGCCATTTATAGTCACTTATGGCCTTATTGAGATGCTCCCAAACTAAGGACTGCGTTGTCCAGATATGTTGGGCATGATTAGCGGCTACTGTTACCTCTGGGCTAAGGCACAGACAAATTGAGCATGAGGGGTTGTACCCCAAGGTCGCTTCATATGGATAGAATCCAGTTTAGGCATGCGTTCCATTATTATATGCAAACTGAGCGAGGAGGATGTCATCAGCCCAGGTATCCTGAGCAGCAGCCGCGTAACAGCGCAGATAATGCTCAAGGATCTGATTTACTCGTTCAGTTTGGCCATTGGATTGGGTGGATATACAGTGGAACAGCAGGGTGTAATCTTTAAAATTGAAAGAGCTTTTTCCAGAATCGCTTTGTGAACTGAGTTTGTGGTCACTAACAATCTCCTGTGGAAGGCCAAACAGAGAAAACATGGCGCTCAAAAAGTTGAGCAGTATCCTCAGAAGTGATAGCAGAGGAACATGAGATAGAGACGGAATTTTTTTGAAACGGTTGATCACCACCATCACCTCAGTAAACCTATTGGAACTGAGAAGTTCAGCGTAGGGTTCACAGACACCGATGTCTATGAGCCCTCTTCTTGTTGTAAAAGATGAAGAAGGCCATTTTTGCCAGATCAATCCAAATTAGCTAAGGACAAATGACACAATCTGAAATCCATGCCAGAACATCTTTTGATAAACCTGCCCAGTTATAAGTACGATTGATCAAGTCAAGGCACTTCTTGTTCCCAGGGTTTCAGACTGGTAGTAAATCATAGTGATCCTGAATCACTTTGGAATGAAGAAGGGGAGGAACCCAAACCCTTGACAGAAATTGAATGTGACCCTCACTCAAGGAATACAAAGAATAACTAGTCGCAGGATTGGATAATCACTTTAAAAGGTCTGCCCTTCATCACAGGCCATTTGGGCTGCCAGAACTTGGGAGATTAGGGGTGCATCCTGAGCTAATTCCACTGTTGAATCCCTGGGAGGGATGATGGTTAAGGTTTGGGTGGGAGGGATGACGGTAACTAGATATGCCTCATCTGGATCTACAGGGAAAAAGCGGGGTTATGACTTAAGAAGTCAGGAAGAACATTCAACGCTCGTTTCACAAATTCATATTTAAAGTTAAAACTACACATATTCTGATAGGTTTGAGCTCGCTTGTGAGCCAGCTTCTGTGGTTTGTGGAAGTAGAGAAGGGCTTGATGATCCGTTAGCACTGTTAACTCATGTTGAGTGCCCTGAAAAAGATACCGCCAATGAGTCGAGGTTCATGCCACGACTGCCATCTCCTTATCATAGATGGCCCAAGGCTGTTCCATAGGAGAGAAATTGTGTGAAAAGTAGGCGTCAGGGTGCTCTTACCCCTCATGCTCCTTAAGCAATAAAACCCCCACCGCAACATATGATGCATCTTATGCTATGGCATAGGGCTTGGAGGGTGCACATGTTTTAGGATAGGGGGAGACAAAAACACCTCCTTGATTGATTTAAACGCCTGCTGGAACTCAGGTGTCCAACAAAGGGGACATTCTTACCCTTGAGTGGATGAAGTGGGGCAGCTAACTGGATATAGCAGGGAAGAAGAATTTTTTAAAAATTATAGTGCCCAAGAAGCTTTTTGATTGATTTTGGGTTATTGGAGTGGGCCACTCGTGGATGGCATCCAACTTGTTGGTGGAATAGCGTACCCATCTTTTAAGACAAGATTGCCTAAAAATGTGACTAGCCTCTGATAAAACTCGCATTTTGAAGGCTATAAAAATAATCCGCCTTATGTAAGTCCGCCACAACCACTTCTAAGTCTTTTGAATGCTGTTTGTGAGTCAGGGAGTGTAACAAGATATTATAAATATATGCTACTGCACAAGTGACTGGAGATCACCCAGCACACTAATGATCATTCTTTTTACAAGGTGGCTAGTGCATTCTTTAACCCAGATGGCTTTGCCCTAAATTAGAAAATGTCCCTTTTTGTTCAGATGGTGTTAAGCCATTCCTGACCTTCCATCACACATATTTATCTAAGGCATTAACTATATTGAGTATAGAGAACACTCAACTTAGCAATTGCTTGACTAATTGACTGCTCCAACGGCAAAGAGTAGGATCATATACTGTGATCTTATTTAGGCGACCATACTCCATGCAGAAATGAAGGAAACCATCGGCCTTTTTTGTAAAAATGATGGGAGAAGCAACTGATAATGTCTCTTTGAAGAACCACCCTTTCTTAAGCATGTCATCCAACCAAAAATTAATAGCATCCTCCTCCGCTGTATGAAGGTACAAAGGACATTTAATATTCACCACCTGCACCGTTGTTCTAAATCCCAAATTCGATATTTGTATGAGGGGGGAGATGGTCTGCCTTCTCAGAAAAAAAGGTACTTTGATATCCCATCAATGCCTCAAGAAAATCTGATGGGAGGTTTGCAGGGGAAACCAGGGAAGTAATCAAACTGTGACCTTGAGTTTTAGTAAGAGTATCCACTGAATGAAACTCAACTTCCAATTGGTCATTAGCAAATAATAACATATTAAATTCAAGGTGAATTTTAACATGCTGTTGACACCACCAATCCACCCCAAAGTACCGGAGACACCAAGTTTGTCATTGTGGAGAACCAAACGCAAAAGCTAAACTGGTGAACTGAGAAAGGTACTGGGCGTCAAAATGGGCACAATGGCTTAAAAGCTGATTAAGCGACCATCACCCTAGGACCCAAGTCCAGGTCAAGTTCCAACTGGTGGGCCAGCTCTACACTAGTGAAAATTACTTGCCTCAGTGTCTATCAAGGCCTTGAAGGACATGTGGTGAGCTCCAATACTAATTTTTTATGGGCAATAGAAAGTAAGCGAAATTCTCTTTTATTGTCAGCTATAGTTGAGTCTGTAGATAAAGAAGAGATTGTACTAGGACTGGGGGAAACCACAAGGTTTTCAACAGGGGCAAATACTTTATAAATCAGAAGGCCATAATGTACTGATATGAGCGCAAGCGCCGTGGCAACTATTGGAATCCTTCTGGATAATAAATGAAGCTGAGGTTTGACACCAAAGCAACTCAGCGGCTCCTAGCCTGAGAATCCCATTTTGGATGGTGGGCTTAATAAATATGCGAGATAATAGGCTTTTAACGCATTTAGAACATTTTTACAACCTTATTTATTTTTGAAAAATGACCACCGTTATGCTCATCTCAATGAGAATGGCGGAAATGAGTAAGAATAATGGTTGGTCAATTATTTCATGAAGACAGAAAAGTTAATTTTAGACCATTCTGCCAGTTTGAGTGCTGAAACACCCAAATGACAAGCCCAAATGCTTTAGGCACTGCTTCTTGAGCAACTATCATCAAAACAGTAACGAATTTTGCCAATGGGTGCCCAAGGGCCATAGCTTTGTATAGGAACCTAGTGACAAACCAGGAAAACACGGTCTTTGGGCCTATAGGGTTCTTGAATTAGTTGGGTCATAATGGGTGGTTTAAATCTTATAATAAAGTTGTGTTAAGAAATTGTGATTTTTATTGGAAAAATAAAAGAGAGAAATTGACCAATAATTTTCTTAGTGCAATGTGACTTATTAAATAGTGTTCAATTTGGGACAGTTTGTCAAAGCACAGGATTGGGTCCTCGAATTTAGACTCAACCCAGCAAATTTTTAAGGGAGGGGAAATAATGACTTCAATCTGAACTGACATCAAAGGGATTGGCAGCAGGTTGAGTTGCTATCAGTTCAACTGCGGACGCCTGACCTGAGGCTTTACTGCATTTCCAATGGTTAGCGTTATGGCATCTGGCCTGACAGGCAACGGGAATCGCCCAGGGCCACTCCAATATGAGGGCAGTCCCAACGGGTTGGAAAGGGGTTTGGTATAGCCAACCGGCCATGCCCAGTTGCTGGGGTGGCTGTTCATCCAAGTGGGTACAATCAATTGACAATCCAGATTTTTGAAAAGGGGTTTTGAGCTATTGGCAACGGTCCCCAATAGAGGTACATGCCCGTCAGGCATTGTCCCCAATGATTTCAAGGGGAGCTTGGAGTCAGCAACCGTACTGCTCTATGGCTCAATGCCATCAGCAATTTTGACTGAGACTTCATTGCTTGTCCCATTCCAACTATGAGCTATGCATCCATCAGGCTTTGTCCCATATATTTCAGAGCAAGTTTCAAACCAATGACGATTTTCAATGACCTGATGACATTGTCAAGTTTTACTGAGGTTTTTCCACTTAATTCATCATCTACTAAATGAGCGAACCCTTTTGGCCTTGTTACCAAGGTTGTAAGACATTTTGACTTTGTTTTGAGGGATCAGCGCCAGTGACTTCATAAAGTCCTTCCAGCTCATGGGATGGCGGTTACAAATGATTTCTGAACCAATTTCCTCGATTTTCCAAAAAAAATCTGGCAGAGGCAAGTACAGAGACAGGGGGAGGAATCTTCAGAGGGAAAGCTTTACCCAACGCTTGTCTACAACATGGGTGAGGTCGCCCTATGTGACGAGAGGTACAGCCGTCCTCTTCAAACCCTTTTTGTTAGGAAATAGGAAAACTGCTCAGTCCAAGCAGAGGGGTTGCTCCCTTATAATTACAATGGTGTTCATAACTATGAGCTTTGAGAAAGTAATGAGAGGCGAAGTTTGCTACCAACTCATTCTTGCCCACCTTTATAACTAAAATCTCCTACCTCATGTTTTAAGTATCATGTTCACTGATAAACTATGAGAGGCGGATGTTCTTTACTTTGGTAAGTCAGTCTCACTCATAGATCACGCTAAGAATCTCTTGATCCTCATGAATCATACATCCTTGCATATGGTGCATATTTTGGTGTTTGATTGCATCGTCCATGTTATTCACATACATCTGGAAAAATAATAATTTGTACCTTCTCCCAGTGTGCAAATATTTTGAAATAAGGTTTGATGTTAGGGTTTTTCAATGACCTCAGCCCACATCATGAGCAGTTGTGCGGCAGTCATTTGAGTGGCTCAGATTTGTGTCTTCAAATTAGCAATTGGTTGACTTAAGTTAGTTTCTAATACAGTATGCAGTTAAGCCTTCAACCCGTCTATATTCCTGTCCACATCTTATACAGCATGGTATTTTGCCGTTCTAAAATTCTCTATATCAGTTTAAAGTTTAGATGTTTACTCCATTTCTTTTTCAAGGAATAAAATTCTATCCTCCAACTCCTTAATGGTATATTAAAACTTCATTATGGGTCATGGTCCTCTAACCATAAAAATGGAGAAAATTGGGCTCTTCTTTTGGTCTCCTTGACACACTTAAGCTGGTTCTATAGATCATACAATTTAAGTTCCAGGGTTAAGAGTCTTAGTTTGATGGTTCCCTCCTCTTTCTCCAGAATTTCATAATAATCCTCTCTGTGGTAAACTTCCATCTCTGGATCATTGAACTGCTCATGAGAAATATCATGAGCTTAATTCTAATCTGGTGGTGCTACCTGTAGTGAGCTTTACGGTCAGCTTGCTGATTTTGGCTGGCTTAACTTTTGAGGCTGACTTGCTGCTCAGGGGATCTGTTCCACACAGATTAGACATAGACAACCATCAGAAGGGGCATGATCATCCTCAGTTAAATAATCATTTAATGTTGCTACCTAATGTAGCATTAATTTCCTATTGGAACTGTTTGCACCCATAGAGAAGCTTATGTGGACACTCTCCAGAATGTTCTCTTTACCTTCTCCATCAGGACACGATAAAATCCTTTAAATCCTCTTCCTAGCAGCTCAGCTTCAAGGTATCCACACAAACAAAAGTCCAATTCTTGTAGAGCAGATCTCAGACTGGTTACTGTATTCTGCTCAACTGCTAATCCCAGAGTGAAACTGGCGATTAAATCACTTAAACCAATATAAATGAACCAAAAAGGATTAACTTAGATTCTATAGAAATTTTCTTCAATAAAGATTAATTTGAAGTAACTCTATACTTTTCGTAAAAGTTAGGTTTTAAAATGAATGAGTGTATTAAGGTAATTTGGTAATGGGAGTAGCGATACTGGGGATCTTATAATCCCCTGGTGAGGCGGCAAGATTTTCACTTTATCCTCAATAACCATTTTACTTGATCCTTATGTCCGCGAGCTCCTTCTTGAAGATTTTATCCCAGTCAAGGATGTTCAGGAGCCCTTTGTTAAAGCCCTTCTTATGGGATAAGGGCTCAGTATTGTCTCAGGTTATTACTTCTTATACTAATTTGGTAATATTGGATTTGTCATTGAGTTTCTTCTAAGGTGTTGTTTCATGTGCCTCACATCAGGCTTTTTAAAGGGAGTCAAAATTGGTTAAATACTTGATTTGGTAACCTTTATATGGAAGCTCTGATCATTTCTATAAGGGAATTTGGCTGGGTCATATCATCATCATAGGGCAGTTGCAAAATATTTTGCCCCAAAATGTATAAAAGGAGGGCAAATTTTTGGTCTTTGCTGGCAACATTCGTCATCTTCATCTAATAAGTCTCCTTAAACTTCAGGTATCATAATATTTCAGATGACGTCATTATGAGTAGTTTATAAATTTTTTGGGTCAATTTTATATATAAATGGGGTTCGTCTAGTTCCGTCCATGATGAGTAAGTTTCCTGCAACTTCTATAGCCTATTTTTGGACTCTGTTCATTCCAGCAGCTAAGAAATGTTCTCTAAACTAATTTGATGTCTCATCCGCGACAGATGGGTTAAAAATAGGAACCTAATGCTCCATCAATGACTGGAATTTAGCCAAATAGTGTATAATAAGGGTAATCTTGTATAATTGAGCATTTTTTAGAAAGTGAAAGCTATTATTGTCCGGGATCCACTGCTAAATTGAATGCCATCAAACTACAAAAGAGGAATGTGAGTAAGGAGTAAAATCTCAATGGCTTTGGTACACTGGGCCCAGAGTTCCATATTCCCTAAATGAGTGTGAAAAGAAGCAACTTTGATATATTTTTAAAGAGATGATGTCTACTGGTAAGTCCACTGCTAATATTTTAAGGATGGATGTTTTTGTTCCTGACTGTAACTCGTATGACTGAACTACTAAGTAGATAGGATTGAGTAAAATAGGATAGCTATGAGGATTTCAAGAGTTGGCAAGTTCATGATCTTTATTAATAGTAATAGTATTATTCTCTATAAGGTCAAATAAGGCAAAAACTAAGCATTCCTAATATTTTATTTTCTGCTCACTAGGAGGTATAATGTTATTGTCAACCTGAAGAGTACCTTATTTTATGTTGACAAGTCTTTTTATCTTTCTCAGCATGTCTGCAGTAGCATTATTTTACCATGTAATGTTAGCCCCAGAAATAAGTTCACATTATTTCATTTTTTTATTTTATTTCCAAGATAAGTACTTGAGGTTGATAAGCAGAAGGAGAAGGAGCATAGGTATAAGTTAACAGGAAAGGGGTGATCTCATTTTGAGCTTTTTATCTCATGTATGCTAGTGAAGCTTTGTTTAATCCTTAAAATGTATATTTGGAGTCTGGGACGTGTTTAAATGGAAAAATTGTATTGGCAATGGCGACATCTATTGTGAGTTTATTGGTAGTAATTATTTATTAGCTCTTCATAGAACCAATTTATGAAGTTAGCTGGGCTTTCCCCTTTATGGGGTCATATTGCCATGAAGTCCTAAATCTGGTTTATGGTTGTTTGGTGCAGACTAAACTAAAGAGACAAAAGCTGTTCTACTTGTTCCTGGGTATGGAAATTTTACGGTGGGGACAAATGTTTCTTGAGCTTTACAGCTAAGGTAAGTTGGCAAACAAAAAAATTTTCTGCTGTCCATAGCATCTTCCGTTTTATTTATAAAAGTATATGAAAGAGGCAATACTAATTTAATCATGGTTATTTATCCATGGCAGTACTAAACAAGACACCATTGGAATTAGTAGAATCTTAACATAAACTGGTACTATTTGTGTTAAGTTCAGAGAATTTTATTTTAGCATACTCCTGGTAGTCCTGATGGTTGATTTGTTGTCATGACTTCTCTAAGTCAACCTGAAATTTTCCCCAGTATCGTGTAAGGGTATTTTTGAGGCTTTATAAACTTATTTTATCCTTTAATTCCTGGAGATCAGAATATTTGGTTTGCAATTGGAGCTTAAAAAAATTTCACATCCCTAGGTTGTTGCATTATTCCTTTAACACGAGAAACACAATCCACCAACTTATAAAAAGGTCACGTATTGTCCTGTTTAATGGCTCTTTCCTTTAAGGTAAGATCCATTCAATTTAATTCTTATCAAGGAATGCACTACATCCCAAGATACAGTCTCCACCTGGACATGAACTTCTTAATCAATTATAGTGTATTATTTCTCCAGTTTTATTACTAACTATAAACATTGAATACAAGGTATTAGGAGACATGAAGGTCTATAAGAGCTTTAGTCCTAAGGCCCACAGGTTCCTAAGGGGTGCTAGTGGTCCACAAGTGCCATAGGGACCTTGGTTTTCTTAACATAAAATAAAAAAACATTAGCATTGATATTATAACTCATGGATCATTGCTATGTGCTGTGGTAGTATCTGAATTAGGTGAACAGAAGCAATATTTGCCTTATTGAGTTGATTGAGGTTTGTCACTTAAAATCACTACTGAACCAGAATTGAAAAGTTTTTTGAATAATTATGAATCTTTTAAAAATCTTATAAATAAAATGGAAGATTTAGTTATGGGATATGTAGAAATGGCATCACCTTCCAACAATAGCCTCTAGGTGCTCCATGATGATTTTTTAAAAGCATTGTAAACGTCCACTAAATTAGTGTGGCAAGTATGATTTATCCCAACTATCTTTCTTTTTAATTGCGGTGCATTTCCATAACTTAAAAGATATCTTTAGATTTTTAGATGCACAAAATGGAGAAGGTATTGGTCTACACTGTGCCTAAATTACTGTCAGATAGCTGTAAGTTTTAATAGATAACTCTCATGGTGGCTCGAGTGTCAGAGGCCTGGGGCTATCTATGTTGCTTCCATTATGATTAATCTCATTGAACAGCTTTTAAATGGTGACGTCTATATTTTTGTATCAATTATATATTGTTTTTTATCTATTCCAACTAAGGTAACTTCAAAAATAGCACAAAAACTATATGTCTACATGATTCATATAAAGTATTATACTGATCGTTTCTTTTCTATATGGTTACACTACTTTCACTATAGGAAAGTAGATCTTAGCTATTATCATTAACCAACTTTTTGATAGACGTTATAATTGTGACAATTTGTGTTTCCTGTAGTTAGTACCAGTTGTTAGCTCCATACTTTCATATTCTAAATAAAAAAATTTGGGACTCAGATAAGCTAAGTTGGAAATTTCTAGATACTAATGAGATATTAGTAGTATTATGGCTTCTCATGTGACAATGGTGAAATGTTATATTTTCAAAAAGAAGTTAATATTAGAGCGACTTTTTTGGTAATATTAGAAATACATTTATTATCAAGCTAAAAAGAAACAAAGCAATAATTTACAAGATTAAGATGAATAAAATTAAATACCAGAACCATTATTTCATTGATAACTAAGAATCTATAATAGCTGAAGAAGTTGATGCAAAAGGGATATTTTGGTCCTTTTCATTCAGAATCTTCTATTACTTAAAGATTAGTTATCAATAAATAATTACATCCAATTTTTCTTTAGCTTGTTTGCACATTTGACGAGTGTTTTTTGTAATCTGTTGTTAATTATTGAAAATCTGGTATATTAGAATCATCATGTGTGGCATTAGATTAAACTTGGCTTAAAAATTCCTTATTGGTGACTTGCCTTTCTACATTGATATATTTTTAATTGATTATAGTGGTTTTATTTGACTGAGGTAAGATGACCAGGTGACGGACATTACTGAACAAAGAACTAAAACTAAAACTAACATTTTGATCAATTCAAACAAAACGCCCAAAAAGACGGATTGAGTGAAACACACCTAACAAGACAACTAACCAGGTGGGCAGTGGAGACCGCTTATCCCTTAATAGCTGAAGGGGAAGGGGGTCAGGGGGCTCATCTTTGGCAGCAGCTACCTCTTCCCAGAGTAGGGTGCGTGTCAAAGCAGATAGCAAGGGCGTGGGGCATGGGGCATCAGCAGTATGTGGTTTGATATCTTTTTTTAGTACTAAATGGTCCATAGTTTGATATCTTTGATTGGTAAATTAAATTAATTTCCAACCATAAAAATGGCAGTAATGTATTTTGGGTAAATCTTTTTTGTCTTTAATGCAGGCCTCTTGGAGTTTAATGAATGTGGAAATATTGGTTTGGGTAATATTAGCTTTTGGATTCCATTTTAGAGCTACCACGTTTGGGATAGCGTCAGTGACATTTTTGTGTAATTGTTTCACATTAATCTTACTTTTTGGAGTAAGATTTTTGGAGATAACAGGAGGTGGAATTCCTCCTGCAAGTGCTGCCACTGATTTAGCAGCAGCTTTGTGAAGGGATGGCAATCTGGTGTGGCGGCTGCTTCTACTGCAAGCTTTAATTGCTGTAGAATGGTTTGGTATTTGGCTGTGTGGCATAGAAAAAAGGGAGTAATTCTGCATCCCATTTTGCATTATAGAACATGTTGACATGCAGCATTGATTCTTCAATGGTTTTCAGGATTTTCCCTGGCTTGGTGAAAACCTTGTCCAGGGGAAGAATTGATACCTCTATATGAAAGGCATACTTCCAAATGGCTTGATTTGTTCAAGAATGAGATTCAAATCTATATTATTAGCAGATATAGCAAATTTGTGTCTTTATATAAATTACTCAAAATTTGGGGAATCGTTACATTCCCATTCCTTGAGTCATGTGAACTGGGGTTTACATTGATCTGGTCATGAGGGCGGCGAGATATGAGTAAGGTTCAAAACATTGGGCAATCCAGAAGACCAGGAGAAATCTTAGATGGATGAGATCACAACGATCCTTGAGGCACCATGTCCCCACATATCCTATAAAAAGCAATACATATTAGTTTAATAGAGTACTTCTTTCATAGGATATAATTTTATCTTATTTTTATTTAAGTTTACTTTATCAGCCACCTTATTGGGTTCCCCAGCACTAGCACCAGTGAGCGCATCAGGCGGGAACCAAAAATGATATTACCTGATACATCATTTTCATATAAAAACTCCCATGGGTTTTGGTTAAACTGATTTGGGGAATCTGCATATGGTTGAGGATTGGTTGATTTGTTGGATGTTGCATGTTGCATGGGATTGAACAGGGGTTCATCTTGTACTTTATTGGAAGAATAATGTTTGGCACTGGGTCAAGGTGGAGGATGATTGGTGGCTACAGGTGCAGCTGCAGCAACAGGCTTTGGGTGAGGGGGAGTTAGGATTATACCCCATGCTGAATTGGTGTGGGGTGGGCAGCAGATTGGTGGCCATCAGACAAACTATCAGCGCCATTGGAAGCAGCTAGATATGGGCACTTGCGTTTCAAGTGGTCTAACTTTAACAGGATGAACAAATATCCGTCCACCCTTGATGTGGGCCCAGATCAGGTTGTCGTTGGCAGAGGAAATAGCGGCGTGAGGGGGAATTGATGGGGCAATTTTTTAGTTTCAGGGCTGATTGTGACATATGCCCAAGGCCCAGTGAGGCGTGTGGCACCATTTGGATCACAAATTGCAAGATGAGATTGGAGCCATAGGCTGCCAAACCTTGCAGCTCATGGTGGAGCAACTCAGGGAAAAAATTGGTAAACAAACCAGCGAACAGAACCATCAAAGTGATGTCCGCTGGGAGCTGGATCCAAGTTGTTGGGAGAGTAGTATCCTGTAAGACCAGGGGCACTGTTGCCACAGTGGTGGCATCAGCTTCACAGGTTAAGCCAAGATCAAAATACCCCTTATAGGGGTGGAAGTCAATAAAGCGGGCAGGAAGTATCACCACCTGAGCCATTTTGATAATGGCTTAGATATTGTAGGGGAAAAGCTTCCCATATTCAATCCTAAGGCCAAAATGCATGTTGCTCCAGTTGGAGCACTAAGAGGCAACAGGGAACTGCTTGGGTTTGAGCGAGGTGGGTGTTGAGATCCTTGGGAGGTACAAATCTTTCCAGGGGTTTGGTATGTCTGGGTGAGCCAGTCCAAGCACGTTTTCCTGTAAGACAGTAAATGGCAGTGGGGGTTTTGCCGCTGTCCCACACTGGGGCATCCAGCGGGGTATCCAATGACATTTGAGAAAAACTATGGCGGGCACTTAGGTTTTACTTTTTATCTGTATAATTTGCTCAGAAAGTTATGCCAAGCGGAAAGAATTAATGATTATAATGGTCATTCATTTATATCTGTTGGTTAGACGCTGTGGTAACTTTCCATACCAAAATTTAGTGCAGAGTTCCAGCATATTTAGTGAAAACAGATCATTTCTCAAAACAAACAAAAAATATAAAAGTCTGCATTAAGACATTATGCAGCCTTGGTTTACTACTTCTTGATTTCAAACAAGATGTTCTCATGCTGAATTGGTCATATTAGCAAGATTGAAAATGACTGGCATCACGGCAGCTTAATAGTTATAGGGCTTTTTAAAAATAAATAGTTAATTACCTTCAAATCTTGTGCTGTTAATTATTTCTCAGCATTATGATGATCAGGATTAGTATAAATAAGCAAGAGCACTTATTATATAGTTTCTTAATATCTCCTTGACCCATTTCATCCTTATCTTTGGTAGATTTTTATATATGTAAGGTGATACATTATAGCAGTTTTATTATTATTTACTGAAAAACCTCCAGCATTAATGTGCATTTTCCTAAGTCAAAGGCATTTTTCCATGGTCATTGTAGCCATAATTATACTTCCCATTTTTATCTTAACCAATAATTTTTTATTTTGACCTTAATATAGCTGTTTAATTTAATAAGTGATAAACTTAAAAAACATTTTATTTTTGGTACCTTTGCGGAAGAATTGGGTATGTGTAAGTTGTCTATAAACAATAAGGTTCCATGATATTACTTATGAAGAAAAAGGTGCGCTTCATGGAACTGAATTTTAATAATAGCTGGGTATTTTTATTTAATCCAGCTATGATGGTGGCTACTGAATCATTAAAGGTGAGCATATATGACGTCATTAAGGTCTGAGCTTCCAAGTAAAAAATATTTAGTAAAAAGTGATAATGAATCCACTTTAGAACATGTTGATGTGCATGAAGGCTTTTTTATTCATCCTAAGCTTAGTTGGATCATAATTCTTTAAGAGCTTCCTTCAAAGTTTTTAAGTGTAATATTGTCATATTTAGTACTAATACTTCTTGGGATATGCGGCTAAACATAGATAATATGGTTTACTTTTGCAAGTCATTTGCACCTTCAATGGTGGCTATATATCATATAGATACAATGATGATTTGCCTTCACCAGGTATAGCTTTTCCATTGCTGGCTTATCAGTTCTCTAGAATGTAAGCTAAGGTTCTAATGGCCCTTATAGCTGATAAATTATCAGAGAAGTTTAATAAAAAATGATTGGGTAGACTAACTACTTTCAAAATTAAAACGTTTATATATTTAGGGTGAGTCAGGTTGCATCTCTGAGAAAACCTACTTGATTTCTAAGATTATGATCTTCCAAGTCACTCCAGATCAACTTACTGGTCTGGGCCTTCATTGTTCTTAATCAACAATGACCTTACGACTGCATTGATCAGTCGTCCTTTTTGTAGAGTGGGAAGCTAGTGGCCATTCTAGAAGGCGTCTCCATCAGTTCCGGCGTGCAAAAAGATTCCTTATTGAAAATTTGAAGTGATTTTTAATAGCAGGTTATTATTGAGAGAGTTTTATAGTTTGCTCATTAATGTTTGATAAATGAGCAGGAGTCCTAGTTTATAATGTCTCAAATATCAACGAAAATAAATGCAGTTATTAAAGTTAACAGGTTTCACTCTTGGATGGTCATTCAAACCAGGTGTATTGAATCCAGTAACTTCAGTTTAGGGCTTAAACTGATCTAGGGAGCATGCATATTGGTCTGCTTGAACTTGAGTCAGTAATACCAGGAATTCATCTTGTGAGTAAGTCAGGAGAAGCTTTTGGGGATTATATGCAAGCTATGAGTCATCCTTTTCAGATCCAAGTATTTTAAGCGTTCATTGTAGGCATTTTACATTATAAGTATTCTGATAAGTGCTTTATACTTTACTCTCCTTTTTGATTTTTGACATGATTGACCAGTATCTCACATTCAATTCAATATAGATTTAGGGTGAACTTGCCAATCATCATAGCAACTCAGCATTATTAACATCACAGTGATCCTCAGCTAAATCAAACCTTCTATTCATAAAATAAATAATTTTCCTCTTTTTATTAAAAGGCTTTAGATCATGCAAGTCCTTATCATGAAAAAAACACTACTGAAACTAATTCAATTGGGATACTCTAGCACAGATTTATTTTCACTGTAAAATTTGTTTTTTGCCAAAGTTTAGGCACATAAAATAACTCAGGAGGTTATAATTAGAGTTACATGATAGAATATAGTGTCTAGCTAATTCAGCATCAGGTTGTTTAAGTTGCCCATCCTCAACACTTATAGAGATAAAATCCTTTATAATTTCTGCAAGCTCTTTCAACATGTTGAAGGAACTTTTTGACATTGATCTAAGAAGCTTTAAGTAAACATAGCTTAATTACATTAATCCTATAAAAAGCCCTGTAGCTTCATTAAAAAATTAGTTCTCACAAGAAACAATGCTTGTGACTCTTTATGGAGCTAAAATTTTATTTACACCGGACTATAATCCATATATCTCTCATTATGCTTAGAATCTCAGATGCAAACTTGTCTATACCTTCTTTTAGTGTTTAGATTACTAACGTTGTAACAGCTCTTTATGGTGCTCACCATCAGATACATCAAGTGGTACAAAGCAGGATATACAAGCATGATAACATGACATGAAATGTGAGCAATTTAACTGTTATTTCAATAAGGTATTAGTTTCATATAAGTTAATCTGAGCATAGGCCTTATAGGGTATTATTTCATGACTATAATTATCTTTATGTCATAGTTATATGAGCAATGTTTTTCACTATATCACTTGAGGTCTATATAGCTCTTTAAGATTTGTATATATAGCGACTTATTTACTCTTCTTTAGAAGTGACTCCAGAAGTACTAGCATGTGTATACCTCTTAAACAGTTTTATTAATTACACCAATGGGTAAACTATCTGTAGATAAAATACATTCTGAAAAGATGGTGTAAGTGTTTTTGTAGTAAGTTCAGTGCCCTTTAGTGAGAACTAGTCTGTAGGGTTTTTGTATATGATGATATATCATTGGTGCTATTCCCATTTAGCTCAATATAATGATAGGTGCTGTAATGCTTTAACCAGTATCAAAACTTAATCCTTAAGTAAGATGAATACTCTCAACCTGAAAAGTATATACTTCATCTATGTTAAAAGTTAACAAGTGAAAAGATTGACATAGATAAAGCATATTTAAACCAGTTCTATACAATAAACTGCTTAGGCTACTAGTAGAAGTTACTTATGAAAATGTGTAAAATCTAAAGTAGACTATAAGGTTAAAAATTCACTCTTATGTTAGATCTTTTAGGTTTTTATATGTAAAGATTTTGAGAAAAGTTTAAATTTGTAACTTGTAGATTTGAGATATTGTACTTAATCAGCTATAAAATATTTCAATAGGTTAGGAAGGGCCAGCTGAGGACTGGCATGCCTGGATTGCATCTATGTTAATTTAATATAATTTGATATTTATATGCCAGATTAATGGATTTGTAAGTGGGATCATGTGCTAGGATAGTTCATTTTTAGCACTATGTGGTCCCAATCATGTGCTAATATAGATCATTATTCTGATTCAAGTATGTATTTATTAGCAAATGTTACTAGATAATTTAATCCAAAGTGATCCATTGACCTTTTGATAATCATCATTAACATTTAGAAAATTTTGAACTTAAGTTTTTTTATCTAGGGTAATCGTTATTTGGAAGATCTTTACTTTATGAATTCTTTCAGGCTCCAAGCAGGATCATTCCACTAGGGCAAAACATAAATTAAGTTTCTAAATAAACTTATTTTCTAGGGTCATTAGGTAAGGTTCTCTCTAAGTTAACTTGTTTCTGCATATATGTTGAGATACTTTGCTCCTCAGTAAATTCTTTAAAATAAAGTATTTAAGTATCTAACAATTATTGATAATTACTTCTAACATATACCTTTTAATCCCTCTCCGATTTCTAACTTTTCTGATAGTATCCAGAGTACCCTCATTTACCCAGATGAGCTCATAATAATGCTGTTAATTGTAGCTTATAAAATTATATCTGATAAAGCTGAAATATAATTTTTAGGTAGGTATCAAAGGTCCACATAGAAAGATAAAATTAGAAAATTGAAGATTTCAATTATACCTAGCTACTATTTATTCTACTAGTATACACTACCTTCTGGATTTATGCCTCTTAACTATATAGCCCATATTTAAAGGTTAAACCTGAAGGATGTAGCTAAAGAGCTATCTTTCTATAAGAAATAAAATTAGTTTTATAAAGGTTTCTACACTGAATCTTATTCTTGAGTGATTATAATTTATAAATTTTATTTTAGAAGTGCTTAAAAACCTCCACCAACTATGTTCTTGGCTCCACCGCCTGATGCTCCAGTCAGGGCAGCGGTGAAAAAATCCCTTAGTATTTTCCACACTACAATAAAATGTTTATAGGACTAGTTCAACTAGTACAACAAGTTTTAACCACAGTTATGTTTTTCTTAGGGCCTTATCACTTCACCTCATATGTGCTCACCTGATTTGCGCATATCCTCTTTCCCTACCTCAGTCCCATATTCAATTTTGCCTCCAAGGTGACTATGGGAAATTATTTCTGTATGTGTCAGGGAAACATAAAGCGCAGGTGGTCACAAAGGGGAAATCACTAGTCCAAAGGTGTAACAACAAGGCCATGTGACTATACAAGATGAAGTAACGTCCAAGGCGTTCTGGGGTTATGTTTCCATATAATTTTTCTGAGCTAAAAACACAATAAACTGGCAACAACTATCATAGACAAGATGTCCTGAGAGTTGGGAAAGGTGGCATAAAGACTGGGGCAAAGAGCGGCAAAATACAATGTGGTGGAGTCAGCGAAATAGGCCATGGAGTGAGCGGAGGGTATGCGTCCAACTGGGGAGTCAGATTAGAGTAGAAAATGGACTCTGGACATAGCATAACTTATAATTAAGGTTTTTTGTAAAAATAATCAGAAAAATATGGTAAAACCTACACAAAATTGCAAACTTTATTAAAGTTATAAGAGTATCTGAGTTTAAAGCAAAGCTTTCCTCAGCTGGGGTCTAAAATTTAAAATGAAGGTCTGCAATGATGTTGGGACCATCTAGTACTAAAAGAAAAGGTCTGCAATGATGTAAAAATTTATAGATATTAATTATTATCGGCCAATAACCTTTATAACCTTATTACTTGCAATGGTTCAGATTTTGTGAAATTCATCCGCGTTGTATAGCTGTTGATATAATTGGTTGATAATAGTATGATGACTATTATCCATAGTTGAATGGAGGTTCTAGATCTCAGCCCAACGCTTGGCCAGTATTTCTGCTCAAAATACTTGTGATATCTTGAAATAGGTATTCATTCCCACATACCGTCTAACCCAATCTTCTCTTAGATTCCTGTTGACAGTTTCTCTGGTTTAACACAAAGTTAGCAGCAATCCCCAATTTATTTCCACTTCTTCTCCGTATTTCCGCTCAGATCTTTACTCTTTTCCCTAAAGAGTCCCCCAATTATCACACACAGCAATAGTATCCCTGAGAATGAATAGAACAGAAGGATGCTGATAAAGTTAATATAGATATACCAGATAAAAACTATTTAAGTATATCTACTATATAATGGATAGAGTCTTAAGTTAGTATACTACTGTATACAGGATAAAACTACATCTTTATTGGTGAATTCAAGGGTTTTTTAAAGGGGATTCATCAAACCCTCAGTTGACCAATATTCGATGAAATGGCAGCACTTGCTGTTAAATCACTCATCCTCATCTCAGCAGTGATGGTCTTCTTCATCCTGGCTAGGATTCCATCATTGGACATCCTTGAAACCTAAAACAGAAAGAGTCAGAAAGCGTGTCCCTAACGTTTTCCTCTCAATCCAAGAGACAACCATATATGGCAAGCGACCTGCTTAGGTAATGGGACTTGTTACCTAATAAGGCAGGTCACAAACCAACTGATTGATTAGCTAGTTGCAGGTTTCATCACTCGCCTCTCAACTTACTCCTTACATATCCATTCATTCAGTGATGAAAACTTACCAATCCCAATCAGTACACCTGATAGGTAACACTATCAGATGCCCCTATTTTATCAGCAACTCTGCCCAATGAGATCTTAAGCATTTATCCTGATTAATCGCTGGTGGATCTAACCAGGCAAATACTAAACTCTCCTGAACATAGTTAACATGAAATCAGGGTCAACCATTTTCCAGCTCACCTCACATTAGGGAACTATCTCCTAGCGATTCCTGGTAATCTAGCCAGCTGGGAATATGGGCAAAAACCCCAACAAATCCCCCCTCTTGCCTAGATTTCCAGCGAGAAAAGGACCAGTGTAGGAGAACACCTCTTTGGACATTCATTCAGATACTCTATTTGCTCAAGAAGAGTATGATTACCAAAACTCAACGCTGCTTGGGAAGACCTTATGCATGCAACTCTCAAACTCTTCCTCCTTGCACACCTGACTAATCAGAGCGCGGTCCCCACAATCTACTATCATGCTAGGCCAATCGATTTACATATGATGATATTAAACCAGGATCCAGTTTTTCCCCTATTGAAGCATATTTTTCGCTGTCATATTCAGGATTCTTGGTTTGTCATCCTTAATTTCCTGATTTTTTCTCTTCCTCGACAGGAGACTCTTTCCATTGATGCTCATTTCATGGCCCAATTAAAAATACTCATTTATGTTTGCCCTTGTAATTTTCTTCTCATAAACTAATGGCTCATATCATTCTTAAATCTTCTTTGGAGAGCTTATCCCATTAATTTTAAGATTAATTGCTCCGAAATTGGAGCTTAGTTGATTGTAGAGTGCATAATGTATACTATAATATAAGTCCAACATCCCCCTCTCATCTAACTCATATGTTGAATTATGAGTCATGGTACCAACAGCTGCTCAACAGTTTGTCTGATCAAGATCTTCAGCTCTTCCAGCAGATGAGTCAGGCATGTTGGAACCTCTTCTATGGTCCTTCCAGGACTCATACGCATAGTATGCCACAAGTGGCTAGTCCTTCCGTGGAACTACTAGAAATGGTAACCAACCCTTCTGAAACCAGGCTAGCAATTGTTTCAAAAAACTTGCGGCCAATTCTTCCTCTGTCATTGATTCCAGAGTTAGATTTTGAAACTCTCCTGGATTTGGCTCCTTTTGCATATGCGCTGAACATCATTGTGGATTCTCCAGAAATAATGCCCTTTGCTCTTGATCGTTCCTTTATTGCTCAGTAGATTTGCTTCCAGAATCTCTCTTATGACTCATTCAATACTACAAACCAGCTGTACTGGCCACCAAACAACCATCAGCAACAGCATTCATTTTAAACTCACCTACGCAGAATTAAGGGACTAAGTCATTGAGGCTTTATCCATAGTGCTGAATCCTTTTGATCTTGAATACATCTTAGATTAGGATATCGCCGCTTATGCTCTTTGCTTTGCCAGCCAAGTTCTTTGAAGTTGGGCCACAAAGCTTCCATTCTCTCCCAGCTTCCTTCGCTCCTTCTGCTTCAGCTTCCAAGAAGCTCATAGTCATTGCATGCAGGATTTCTTTGGTCCTTGTACAGCTATCTTGTTTCTGGCGCTTCCCATTGGTATC
The DNA here is from genome assembly GCA_022478985.1 of Massospora cicadina. Classification (NCBI taxonomy): domain Eukaryota; kingdom Fungi; phylum Entomophthoromycota; class Entomophthoromycetes; order Entomophthorales; family Entomophthoraceae; genus Massospora; species Massospora cicadina. The sequence continues at coordinate 193,031 of JAKSZP010011916.1, forward strand.
TTCCACTGATGGCTTTAATAGAGGGCATGATTTGGCGACTCATTCTACATCCCTTGTTTGCTGCTAGCCCATATGTCCGGTGTTCTTGACAAAGCCCGTCATCAAGTGCTCAAGACAAATTCTCCAGCTCCAGTACCATATTGAGATTACTCGGGGTTATTCACCAACTGCCTCTTCTTGTACTGTTGCTTCCCTCCTTATTCTGGGGTTTCACGGTTGGCTTCTTCCAACATCTCAATTTCTCTTCCCCTAGTCACTTTCTCTCAAGGATCTGCTACCTCTCAATGAACTTGGTTTTGTGTAAGTCTATCCCACTCTAGCATCTGATCTCACATAGATTTAGACGGGTTATTCATTCCTACAGCGATCCATCCTCCCTTCCCCAAGAGGCGACATAGGCGGAATCGTCCCCAAATTTGAAAATAATTAATAAAAATAAAATTTATAAAATATATCGATTTTTTTATGCAGTTTGAATTTTATCCTAACTGTATCCTAGGTATTCTTAGATCTGCCAGTTTTCTATGGTTCATAGGTCCTTTTCTTGGACTTAACCATCTAAATTGGTTCAGAGATCCTTTTTTCAAACTTGACTAAATATTAGGACAAAACCAACTTAATGTTTAAGTGATCCTTTGTGAACCTTTTTTTGTTATTTTTTTCATCAATCAATTGCTTCAGATACTTAGCTTGGACTCAATTTACTTTTCCATTTAAGAGGTTCTTGATGGAGTAGGCGTCAGTCGCCATCTTAGTGATAATCCCAAACAGACCTTACCACAATGCATCCAGTTTTTTCTCCCAAAACTATATGTATTGCAATAGGAAACTCTTACGCCTATTAGATATTCTATATAAGCCATTCAGTTATTATCATCCATCAATTTCGCTCATACCCTAATCTTAAACGTAGTATTAATGCTTGTAATTGCATTTCAATCAGGATATTCATAAATCAGTTCAGGTTTGGCTTGGCACTCATCACCAATGTTGGTTACACCACCAAATACAAAATTGGCGGCAATGCTGACTTCCTCCCATATAGCAATTCAAAAGGCGTTTTTCCCATCTCCATATGATGACTGATACTGTAGGTAAACATCACCAAACTCAGGTACGTTCCCCACATGGAAGCTCTTCCTGCTACCAGCTTCCTCAGCGTCATGACCAGCGTTCCATTCACTCATTCTACCATTCCATTCATCTCTGGCCTGTAGGGCATAGACATGACTCCTCAGATCCCCAATATCTCATTTAACTGCAGGATCACATGAGATGTAAAGTTTGTCCCTTTATTGCTCAGAAGAACCTGTGAGCATCCATGTTGTTATACTACTTGATCTAGGATGAACTTTACAGTGATGGTAGCATCCACTTTCACTAGGGTTTTCATCTCGACCCATCTTGCTAGATTTTTGATCAAGACTATTATGTACTTGACTCCCCCTGTGCTCATTGTCAGTGGTCCCATCACATTGATGGACACCATATGCCAGGCAAATCCAGGGCGGACCAGTCAGTATCCAGTTGTATTCTTATGTGGCTTGTGCAACTGGCACTCCACACAAGTTAGATAGTCAGCGACATCATAGTCCATTAACTCCCAGTCATAGTACTGGCTAATATGGTTAGTCTTTTTATCAGGCCTCCATGTCTGACAACCTTATGAGCGGCTTAAAAAATGCTGTTTTTCCAACAGTTTTAGGAATAGTAACTGCATTCCTAGTAATTGTCTTATAACTTGTCCATACATGGTATTGGTGTTTTCCATCTCTTTTTGAAGCGCACCTTGGATTTCTCAGGGCTCATTCCCAATTTCTCACTTGACCATTCTCTGGAATAGCTCATCCGCCTGCTAGTATACCATCTGGACCATTGGTAACCACAATAAGCTATCCGCATTTTGGGAGAAGCCCCCACTAAGTGGACAATCTCATAATCATAAGCCTGTAGCTTCAATGCCCATCAGGCCAGTCGTCCTTCTGGTTCTCTCAAATTATGGAGCCAACACAACAAGAGTGGTCCGTTACCACTTTGAAGTGCATTCTATTGATGTACACACGAAACTGCTTACAGGCGTAAATGACCGCAAGGCATTCCCACTCAATATGGTGTAGTACCTCTCAGTGGCTGAGATTGTCCAGCTCACATACGCCACTAGATGTTTGTCCCAAAGTTCATCCACTTGGATTTTTACGGTGCCAATTGCTATCAATGAAGCATTAGTTTTTATAGTAAATTCTCGATCAAAATTTGGAAGTTTCAAAATCAGATTCTATTAGATATTGGCATAACTCATTGAAGGATTCTTGCGCTTCTTCATTCCATATGAATCCTTTCTTCAGATCCTTCAACAGATGGAATAAGGGCTCGGTGATTATGGCAAAATACTGAATAAATCTAATGTAGTATCCAAACATTCCAAGGAACACTTGGATATTTTGGACACTCTTTGGCGCAGCCATCCATTCTATGGCTTCAATCTTCTGGGCTTGTGGCTGTAATCCACTAGAGCTGATCACGAATCCCAGATATATCATCTCTTTCTTGAAGAAATGACACTTCCTTGGCTTAATATTCAGGTTGGCAGTGGACAGTCTCTTGAACACTTCTTTCAAGTGGTGTAAATGGTCAGTAAACGTCCTAATGAACACATTAATATCGTCCAAGTACACCAGGACACATGACAACTTCAAGCCACTTAGTATAGCATCCATGGCCCATTGAAATGTTGCAGGCGCATTGCATAGACCCTGGGGCATCCTCATCGGTTGGTATAGCCCCTGCACGGTAATATCTCCGCATTTCTCTTGGTCTTCTCTTGGCGAATCGATTTTCCGGTATCCCAATATTAGATCCATCATGGAGAGATACTTCGGTTCTCCTAATCAATCTAGTGCATAGTCAATTCTTGGTAGGGGATATGATCCTTTTTCATAATCTTATTCAGAATTTTGGTAGTCAATCACCACCTAATTAGAGCCATCCTTTTTCTTCACAATAAGAATTGGACTCTCCCAGGGACTCAATGACAGAACTAGAAGCCCATGCTTCACTATTTTGCTGATTTCTTCTTTCACTACTACTTCAGCCGCCTTCAACCGTCAAATCAGTCTCATCCTGATCAACAAATTTTCCCCAGTATTGACCTTATGGATCACATCTCTTGCACATCCCAAATCATGATTGTCCTGGGTAAATACTTCCTGATACTTTTCAAAAAGTTTAAGCACCTCCTCTTGCTGTCCTTCCGTTAGATCAGAGAGTTGCTCTTGTCAACCAATAGGTTGATACTCTCCGTTACCCTGGCGGTAATCCCATCTCATCAAGAGTCCCAAAATCCTGAAATCTCCTCAAATTTGGCCGTCAAGATCAGATGAACAAATGCGTTTATCTGATTCTTCCTGATCTTCATCAGTTTTTCACTTAAATTCGCCAAAAGAACTCTATTTCTCCATGGCCCAGAATTATTATTCCAGGAGCCACCCATGGCTCTACTCTGGACTTCTTCCAGGGCTTCTGTTCCCCATACTGCATCTCCGGTATCTTTAACATCAACCCTGTGTCAACTATCATCTGTGATCCTGAAGGTATAATTCTCAAACTTGATCCTCAGTGGAATTCCCCAGTTTTCTAGGATTTCCATAGTCATTTCTCGTCACTTCCAGCCAACTAATTGGTATCAAATTGGGACAATGCCATCATTATATATCAAGTTGATGAAATTGTTTCTTCTATTCAGTGGAGCTTCCCCATCCTTCTGATAGACCAATGGTAACATCTGACATAATATGGCTAACGTATTATCCTTGAAGTTACATTTAAATCCGTATTTCCGTAAAAATTCCATCCCAATCCAAATGTCATAGTTTTGGTTGCCCAAAACTATTGCTGGTGCAGATACCACCAATTATTGAATTGAAGTGGCAAAGTACAATATGCTCCACATGAGATGGTGGTATTCGGCCAAGCTGTCCCATACTCCTTCTTGTGTTCCAAGTTAGGCGATATCTTCATCCACTTCACCATCTTGGTCGATACAATATTAATTGGCCTATGCTGTCAACAATTGCTCTCACTCATACTCGATTCACTTGTATATATATATATATGTACACTCAGAGTGTTGTAAGATAGTGTTTATGGAGTGTATATCAGCATTATTAGCCAAATTGAGGGTGTAAATAATTTGCGCTGATAAATCAGGAAATTTTTCCTTTATTGCATTGATGGGGATTGACAGGTTTGCCTCATTTAATAAGACTTGGGTCAATTCATTGGGATTATCTGCAGCTCAAATCTTGTCCACTAGTTGTCAGGTGTACAGCTGGGCAACGTCCTTGATTATCTCAGTGTTGATTCCCTTTGCCCCGGATCTTGTTACTGCATTCACGTCCAAATTGACCACTTGATACAGTTGATCCTGTACATCTTTGTCCACAAACAGATCACTGATGTCAATTTCCTCGTGCATAATATCAGGAGGAACAGGCTTCTCCACAGCTCTAGACTGTTTCCCATCTAGGCCGTGAACCCTTTTCCCAACTCCTTTGCGACAGCAAACTCTTTTGCTTGGACCATGTTAATTTGATCCTTCAGATTTTTGTAATGTAAAGCGAAATGCCCCTCCCTCTGCATTGGTAACAGACCTTCTCTTTCTTATTAACCCATTTGAACTCTTTGGGCTTATTCCATGGCATGGTTCAGTTGTTCATTTCTTTTGCATCCTTGTTCCCCTTTGTGGGATTCAAATTGTTTACGGGGCTGATTTTGAAACATCTGTTTGGGACATTGAAGGTTGCTCCCAAGATTTCTAAACTTTCTATCATCTGAGAGGTAGTAATTTCTGTCGCAAAATGTGGAAGACATTCTGGTGCAATTTGTGATAAGGCTGAAGGGCCTCTTATAATGAAATTCTGGCATTAAATTCATCCAGTACCTTCACTTCAACCAGGATTTGCGATTCCTGGGAGAAACAATCCACGAAGCTTGCTAAAGATTCGTCTTTATGGAATTGGATGCCCATAAACTCTTGTTTGCACTTTGACATGCATGTTGGGCTCCAAAATTCCTTCATTAAGGCTGCTTTGCCTCCTCGTATGACCAGCTGTCCCCCTCCAGGTGGGGCAACACTAGGTTTTGGCAATTGGTGTCTAGGCAATTCATCACTGTCAATGCCATTTTGATGATCACCGTATTTGTACATAGTCATATTGAACAGTCAGAAAAATGCTGGGGCGTTATTCTGATGGAATGTTGGCAATTTTGGCATTTCCTTGAATTCCTCTGAGGTTTCTCTAGCCGATTTTATAGGTTTGGCCACTAGGCTCACTTGGGGAGTGATTTTGGGCATCATCTCTGAAGTAGTGGCAAATCTGGGCGGCATGTTTCTTAGGGTATTTGACTTCCCAATTATCATATGAGGAGTTCTTTTTTTGTCTTCAGTTGACACATATGGCTCACAATCTCATTTGTGAAATATCATCTCCATGACCTATTTTGATCAGTCACTTGTATCAGCACTTAAACTTCTAAAATGAATGCAATCCGCTTCACGCTCCATATTCGAATATAAGCTTCTCAAATTAAGCTTCTTCTTTCTTCTTTAATGACGTTACTTTTCCAAGTAGCTCATTCCTGAAACTCGTGACATTATTGATCCCTTCCTCCATCTTGGTGACTCTTTCTTACAAGGATGCGAATTCTTGATGATCCGCTGAGTTTAGGGCGTTCTGATTAACGGTGGCTAACTCTGTTCATAGTTTTCTTAACTCATCTTTAACTGACATCCTTCTTAGTTCATCTACTTAACTACACCCCTGTAGTGAGCATCACTTTGTAAAGATTTATAGTTATTGATTATTATTAGCCAATAAACCCTATAAACTTATTACTTGAACAGGTTCAGATTTTGTGCAATTCATATGCGTTGTATAGTTGTTAATATAATTGATTGATAATAGTATGATGAATATTATCCATAGTTGAATGGAGGTTCTAGATCTCAGCCCAACGCTTGGCCAGTATTTCTGCTCAAAATACTTGTGATGTCTTGATATAGGGATTTGTTCCCTCATACCATCTAACCCAATCTTCTCAAAGATTCCTGTTGACGGTTTCTCCTGTTTAACACACAGTTGGCAGCAACCCCCAACTTGATTCCGCTTCTTCTCTGGATATCCTCTCAGATCCTCACTCTTTTCCCTAAAGAGTCTCCCAATTATCACATGCAGAAATAGTATCCCTGAGAAAGAATAGAACAAATGGATGCTGATAAAGTTAATATAACTATATACCAGATAAAAACTATTTCAGTATATCTACTGTATACTGAACAGAGTCTTACTGGTATATCTACTGTATACTGGATAGAAGCTATCTTAGTATATCTACTGTATACAGGATAAAAACTATAACTTTATTGCTGAATTCTAGAGAATTTATTCGGAGGATTCGGCGCCCAACCCTTAGTTAACACCTCTTCAATAAAACAGTTGTCGTTGCCATTAAACACGCCCTTGTCTCAGCAGCGATGGTCTTCCCCATCCTGACTAGGATTCTGTCATTGGACATACCTGAGATCTAAAGCCAAAAGAGTCAGAAAACGTTCCCTAACGCTTTACTCTTGATCCACATAAACCAGCCATATTTGGCAAGCGACCTGCTTAGGTAATGGGATTTATTACCCATTAAGGCAGGTCATGAAAGAAATTGTTGATTTGATAGTTGCAAGTGGCATCACTTGCCTTGCAACTTACTTCTTACGTTCCCATTCAGGCATTGATAAAACCCAACTGATCCCAATTGGTACACCTGATTATTAATCACTATAAGATGCCCTTATTTTGTCGGCAAATCTTCATGAGATCTTGGGAATTTGTCCAGATTGATCCCCAATATTGTAACCATGTAAATAACCTAAAACCCCCCAAACCGAGTTACCCTGAATTAAGGGTTAACCGATTTCCAATTCACCTCACATTAGGGAATTATCCCCTAGGTATTCCTGGTAATCTAGCAGCTGGGAATATGGGTAAAAATTTAACACTGTAATTGCTAGTTAATCATTTGTTGGGTTTTTGCCCATGTTCCCAGCCAACTAGAATACCAGGAATCACTAGGGGATAATTCCCTAATTTGAGGTGAATTAAAAATCAGTTGACCCTGATTTTGAGTGTGGTTATGTTTGGGTGATTTTAGGTTATTTGCCTGGTCAGATCTGCCAGGGCTCAATCTGGACAAATGCTTAAATCTCATTGGGCAGAGTTGCCTATGAAATAGGGGCATCTGATAGTGATTAACTATCAGGTGTACCGAGTGGGATTGGTCAAGTTTCATCACTGCTGATTGGAAATGTAAGGAGTAAGTTGCAAGGCAAGTGATGTCTCCTGCAACTAGCAAATCTATCAGTTGGTTCATGACTGCCTTAATGGGTAATAAGTCCCGTTACCTAAGCAGGTCGCTTGCCAAATATGGTTGGTTCACTTGGATCAAGAGGAAAGCATTAGGGACACGTTTTCTAACTTTTTACATTTTAGGCCTTATGGATGTCCAACGACGGAATCCTAGCCAGGATGGGGAAGACCATCACTGCTGAGAAGAGGGTTGGTGTTTTAATAGCAATTGCTGCCATTTCATTGAAGAGGTGTCAACTGATGGTTGGGCGCCAAATCCCCCACTATAAATTCCCTAGAATTAACCAATAAAGATATAGTTTTTATCTGGTATACAGTAGATATACTAAGATAGCTTTTATCCAGTATACAGTAGATATTAAAATAGACTTTATCCAGTATATAAAGTTATTATTACAGAGTGTATAATAGATATACCAGCTTAGTAACTTTATCAGCATCCATTTGTTCTATTATTTCTCAGGGATACTATTGCTGTGTGCGATAATTGGGAGACTCTTTTTGTAAAAGAGTGAGGATCTGAGCGGAGATCAATAGAAGAAGCGGAATCGAATTGGGGTTTGCTGCCAACTGTGTGTTGAAAAGGAGAAACTGTCAACAGGAATCTAAGAGAAGATTGGGTCTAACGGTATGTGGGAATGAATCCCTATTTCAAGACATCACAAGTATTTTGAGCAGAAATACTGGCCAAGCGTTGGGCTGAGATCTAGAACCTCCATTCAACTATGGATAATAGTCATCATACTATTATCAGCCAAATATTTACAACTATACAGCGCATATAATTTGCACAAAAATCCAAACCTGTGCAAGTAATAAGCATATAGGGGATATTGGCCAGTAATATTCAATACCTATAAATTTTTACATACAGATTACCAAGCAATCACTAGAGTCTGATCTGATATGTAAAATTTCCGTCTTTCAGAGAAATGAAATTTTTGAGTTTGTTTGAATTCCTTAACTTCAGTTATGTGATTTTTCAGATTATGGGGTTGATTTCTGCCAGATTTTTCACCTCAGACAAGCCATTTTCCTCAGCCCTGGAAGGCGAATCTAGAACCCACTTTCTGATAATAACATTAGAGAGGTTTATAATAAATTTTGTTGGTTCTGGCCTTGTCTTCAAGAGCCTGTTTAACTTTTTCTTTGGAGGGGCTTTTGACACAATGAAATATGTCACTAGCTTTGATATCACCTTTCTTTTTAATGTGGTTTCATACCGCCTGAGCGGACATTGAGCCAAGGCAAAGTTCTTGTGGGGGTAGTTAGCTTCATGGTGGCTAAGGAGGCTTGGGTGGAAAGACCTAAAGCATCTAGGAATTTAATGTGGAAGTTGTGAATTAGGTCCTGAGCATTGGTCATGTCTTAAATAAGATACCCATCTGTTCTCAGTATCGTCATAACCTTTCCAGGACAACAAGTAAATTAGGTGGGAGTATAGTCAGAAGTAAGAATGGCATCAATCTCATATTGGGGTTCCCCATTATCTATATCAGTATCATGGAGAGGTGGCATGGGACCACAAAGGGGGTAAGGAGGAACTCAGTATATGCTGAACACATTGATCAAAGGGGGTAATTCAACCTGGTAAGCTGATGGGCCAGCCTATCTAATGATCTTTAAGGTTCCAACAAACTTGTGGTCTACTTAACGCAGGGTTTGCTTAAGGTGGGGCTTCTTGACGTTGAGCATGAAAAAGTCACCAGGATTGTACTCAGGCCCTTCACAGCGCTTGAAGTCAACATATGCTTTGTAGATCCTCACAGCATCAACAAAATGGTCCTTCACTGCCTGAAGTATGTCTCTGAACTCTTTAGTGGAATTATTAGCAGCAACAACAATAGACTCAATCCGCGGACTTAGGTTGAAGCTGAGGTTGTAATTATAGTTTACAAAGAAGGGGATGTTTCTGGAGAGGTATGAGTAAGGTTATTATAAGCGAATTGTGCCAGTGGAAGGTGAGAGGCCCATTTCTCCTGTTCTGCGTTGGAATAACTACGCAAGAATTGTTTCAAACCATGGTTCACCATCTTTTTCTGTCCATTTTACTGGGGGTGGAAGGCTGCAAAGTGGAAAGGGCGGATGCCTAGGATGCAAAATAGGGCTTCCCAGAACTAAACGATGTCTGTGGGCTGAAGTCGCTGATAATATCCTTAAGGGAGACCATGTAAACACTATGTGGTCTAAAAAAGGCAGGCTGTCTTGACTGAAATAATGGTTGTTCAGCATGTCAAGATTATTGGTGAAGTACCACTTACCCCTCTATAATTATTGGCCAGGGTACATAAAACTCGAGGGCATTTGATAATTCTTGTTTGCTTCTTTTAGTCAAGAAGTCTTTTAACGGATACTAAGTCTGGTGAGGCAATTTGATAAATTACAATTTTCCTTAAAATCGAGGAAAGGAGAGAAAATTAATTTCATTAGCTTGATATCAGCAATATAAGGTAAGTTGGGTTGGTGTCTCAGGAAAATCCAAACAGTCAAGCTTAGATCTATAAAAATAAACAACTTGGGTTTCAGTGTCAGCCTAATTATCTAGGTCAAATATCTGCTCTCGCCACATGTATCAGAATTTGAAACCTGAGATTGGGTAGCTCCAAAGGAACATTAGTCGTCTGTGTAAGTTAGGAATTAATCCCTGACTTTGAGAGTCATCGAATTTCATCAGGTAGTATCCCTGACAGAAGTTTGGGCTATATGGTCAGATTTGGATTGTTTACCATCAACCACACATCCAAATCTACCGTTTGGGTAGGAATCCCAACAATACCCCTCTCTAGATATTGGCAAAGGGGGAATATGGATGAAGAAAGTGACTATGTATCCGGTTTACAACTGTTTTCTGAACAACTAATACAATTGAGTGTTCATTGCCCTTCTATATATGATTTGGTAAGGCCCTGATTAGTTGGTGCACAATTTGTTGTCACGACTTCCAGGTCGGTGATGGTAGAATAGGACTAGATCACCCAGTTGGAAGGTGTGTAGAGAGTCATTCTTATCATTACATTGAGCAGTTTCTCTACTGATTGTGGTGGACTGGTTTTTGGAAGCTGGGGCCTCAAGTCTGATAATTTCTTTTTGAAATACTTAGCATAGTGACTTCAGGGGCTTCAGGGGAGGCTTGTTCAAGCATAGCCTGTACTTTAGAAGGCAGACGGGGATTTCTGTCATACAACGCATGGAAAGGCGACATCCTGGTTATTCAATGTTGGTTGATCCTATAGGCCATAATTGCACTAGGAAAATATTGGGGCCAGTGAAGGGGTCAGTCATAGCCATTTTCCAAAGGGTTGCAGTTAGATTACCATTTGCCCACTCTACCATTCCATTGGTTGCATGATGGTAGGGGGTGGAGAATACATGTGTGGTTTCATTAGTTCAGCTAAATCTTTCACCAGCGTCAAGTGGAAATTTTCCCATTATCAGAAAGAATGATGTTAGGGCACCCATATTAGATAATCCTGTTATACAAAAACATGATGGTAGCCTTTGCCAAAGCTGAGGGTAGCGATACATCTTTGATCCACTTAGTTAGCTGGTTTACGGCTAGTAGGAGGAAACAATGTTCATTAGAGGCTCGATAGAGTTGTCCCACAACATTAATGCTAATAGTTTGGAATAATTCAAGGGTGAAACCACTGGATGTTATGATCAGGGATTAGGTCCAGTTTGGCTTTTACTTATCAGGCAGAACTTACTAACATCCTGGATTAAAACAAGCATTCCTATCCATTAACATTGAGTTTTAAGCCACGGGTATGTTTTCCAAATTTCCCATGGCTGACTTGCTGATGTTCCTCTAATATGATGTTAGTTTGGGCTAAAGGTCATACATATGGCACCCACTTTTTAGACACAAGTTTGCAAAATTAGCCGTTTTTTAACGAAGATTTGCCAATCTTTTTGCTAATTCTTTTTTAGTGGTCAGGGATTCATCCTTCCATAAATGAGGTTTGGTTATGAGATTTTAGAGTCAATCCTATTCAGGGCCCGTTAAAGTTAATATAGGATGCTGAGATAGGCAATCCACAGTTTAGTGTATAGGCCCTGGTCAGTGGATAATAGAAAAGTTGTAGTTTTAAAGTTTTAACGCCCATTGGACTAAAGTCTCATCAGGGTCCATCATTTGCTGTAGCCATCATATGAAAGCATGATCATTAATTATGAGGAAATTCTTTCAGTATATTTAATGTTGGAAATTCATTAATAGTTTGTAGGACTGCCAAGAATTTTCATTCCATAACGCTATAATTGTGTTTGGCTTTAGACATTGTCTTTCTGTAGTAGGCGATGGGATGGCCCACTAAGTGTTCATCATGTTGAGATAGTTAGCTCTGATGGCGATATTGCTAGCATCAGTAATTGTAGAAAGGGTTTATTGAAATTTGGGTGAATAAGTACTGGAGAGTGGGTGAGAGAGGCGCATAACTGATCAAAATCCTGCAGTTACTCTTCTTTTCCGATAAGAGTTACTCCATTTCTTCAGTTTCTATCAGAGGCTCAGAGGTGTCTGCAAAGTGGGGGATAAATTGGTGATAATATTCCACCATCCCTAAGAAAACTTGTAAGTATCTTAGAGATTTAGGGAGGTCATCTTAACAGAGGCTAAGAGCTTGTCATTCATTGAGGATATTCCTTCTTTACTGACCTTATGACTCAAAAAATCCATCTAACTCCGAAAGAAAGAGCATTTTAACAGATTTAGTTTTAACAACAGTTTCTGTAACCGCTGAAAGACTTACCTGAGGTGTTTTAGATGTTTGGTAAAGGTTCTTAAAAAATGGTAATATTGTGAAGATAAACTAGTACAAAGGAGTGTTTTAAATTGCCTAGTAGTACTTCCATGGCGCGTTGGAAGGTAGCAGGGGCGTTAAATAACCACTGTGGCATTTGAGGGGCTCTAATTATCCTTCACTTGTAATGAGAGAGCACTTTTCACGATCTTCTGGTGATATATCTACTTGCCAGTACCCACTGGCGAGATCTATAGCTAAGAAATAGTGGGACCCCAACATCAAGCATAAGAAGTCATCTATACGTGGCAATAGATAGTTGTCTTTGCGTGTGATAGAGTTGAGGTGGCAATAATCCATATCAACACATTGGCCACCATCCCTTTATCAATTAGTTAGAATGGTGAAGCCCATGGGTTTATTAAAGGTACTAATAAACCAGAATTCAATAATTGCTGTAACTCCAAGGCTACTTGAGCTTCCTTTGCTAGAATTTTGGTATGGTTTGGATTTAAAAAGAATAAACCTCCATCTTAATTGTATGATTTACCTCAGACATTTTCCATAATCACTTTGTAAGTCCAGTGGAATGTCCACTGTGTATATATTTGGGTCCTCTTCCCATTTTTGAGTAAAAATGCTTTAAAGAGGGTGGCTGTACCCCTCGTCACCTGGGGCAACCTAGCCAACGTGGTAGATGAGCGCTGGGTAACAGTCCTCCCTATTTGGATCCCTCCCCAGTGCCCACACTCACCTTGCCCGAACTTGTATGCCTGATCAGGTAAATTTGCACCAAAATCACCAAAATGAAGTTGATCAGTCCAAAAACGAGTGGAAAAGAGCTAATGGTCAGAATCCACATAGTCAAAAAAGAATGAAGATTGACTCATTGGACAGAATAATTAACAGTTTTGAGTCAGCTAACACCGCAATTTCAAAATTAACCCCCTCCAAAATTGTCAGGGATGATCCCCAACATCCAGGTAACAGCATCGGACACCATCAATGATAGTTCCAAGCTCCCTTCCAGAAAATTGAGCGTTGTGGCTGATGCAATGCTTTTGACCAAATGAACGTCCCAGTGACCGGGCATGGGTGGGTTGGGCATCCTGAACCTGTTCCCAACCAATTGGGACTGCCCATATGTGGGGTGGCCTTGTGGATTCCTGTTGCTTGTCAGGCCAGATGTCATCATGCCAACCACCAGAAACACAGTCAAGTCTCAATTTGGGCGTTTGAGGTCAAACTGACAGCGACTTGGCCTGCCACTGAATCCTTTGATTTCAGTTCTCAGTGAGCTTATCTGCCCTCATTCCCAAATATTCAACAGTTAGGTCAAACTTGAGGGACCCAATCCCGTCTTGTTTCCTCATCAATTGACCACTAGTTAATCAGTTGCATTGCACTGAGAAAATTGTTGGTCAATTTTCTTCCTTTGTTTTCCATTAAAAAACCTTTCCCTAAATTATGTTTTTTATGTTGAAAAATAAACCGCTCTCTCTGCTGGCACTCACTCACCCCTTGGGGTTAACAGCCATATTTGTCTGGTATTTTATTATGTGCCTATATGAGATTCTGGCTCACCGGCAGTTACTGGCGAAACTTCTTTCTAGTTTCATATCCATCATACCAGCAGCAGTACCCTTAGCATTCTGGTTTGCCATTTGGGTGCTCTGGCACCTGGACTGGCAGTCTGGTCTAATTTTAACTTGTTGTCTGCCTGACATAATTGACTAACCAATATTCCTAACCATTTCCGCCTCTCTCATTGATATTGGCGTAGCAATGGATCCTTCTTTTCAGCTGAACCAGGTTGCAAAGAAAATTTTTCTTGTCCATAATAGCCTAGTTCCACTCAAAGTGTCAAATCTACACCCCATAGTTGCCATGGCTATTGTGCCCATGTCAGTAGGATCTGACAATCCGACTAGAAACGATCTTACTCCCCCTATGAACCTAGCGGTCTCCCCTGACTCCACTACCATCTCTTCAGTATCACTGTATTCATCCACAACTACCAATAAAGAGAACTTTGCTTACTTCTTACTACCCATGAAGATTAGTGTATGGTACCACCACATCTCCTTTGAGGCTTTAGTAGATACCTGAGCTTCAGGTAATTTCATGAGTGTTTAACTAGCTCAACAATTAGAACTTGACCTGGATGCAGGTCCTTTGGTGATGGTTGCGTCATCAGCCTCCCAAACTTCATACCTTGTTCGCTGGCCAGTTACATTCTCAATACACCAGTTCAGCTTTTGTGATTGTTTCTTAGCAATGCTGAACTTGGTGTTCCCAGTTATATTAGGAGTTGGGTGGTGGCATCAGCAACATGTTAACATTCACCTAAAGTCAAATATGTTGTCTTTTGCCAATGATTAAACTGAGGGAGAATTTCCTTTAGTTAATACTCTCAAGAAAACCAAAGTTCATAGCTCCATAACTTCTCTCATTTTCCCCTTCATGCCTTCTGTCTGATTTTCATGAGGGACTGATGTGCTATCGGAGTATTTTTGATTCTGAGAAGGCAGACCATCTTTCCCCTCACACCAAATTTGACTTTGAATTCCGTACAATGGTATAGTTGTTAAATATCAACTGCCCATTGTATCCCCGCACAGCGGAGGAGGAGTTTGCACCCAACACTTGGTTTGATAATATGCTTAAAAAAGGGTGGTTGTTTAAAGAGACATCCCCGGTTGCATCCCCCATCATCTTTGCCAAAAAAGATGATTGTTAGCCCCTGTGTGGATTACAGCCACTTAAACAAAGTTACAGTTCACGATCCCTACTCCCTGCCCC